>JACXSJ010001434.1:24387-92618 GCA_014851325.1 Pentalonia nigronervosa
TATATATATATATATATATATATATATATTATGTGTATATTATTATAAGTTAAATCAATACTGTTTTTTCATTAATAATATTTCTAAGAATTATTTACGATCATCACCTACTAAATATACCGATGTCCGTGGGAAATATTACGGATGTAAATTTTATTGATTGCAAATTACGGTTATAAGTACAATTAAGTTACTATATGTTTATATTTTGTTATTTGTTACATTTAGGAATAATGAATTTTAATGTAATTTGTATTAGCTACAGATTTTAATGTAAATCTTTATACTATACAATGTATTTATACAGAGATTATTTTGTAAATGGAGTTTTTTTTTACGTCAATAAAGAAATAATAATATTATATTAAAGATATATTAAAGAAATCTGTTATTTATTTATTTATTTTTTTTGTGATATACCGTTGTCTACAATCTCGTCCACAGCGTTATAAACGACTGTTTACCTATTGCAGAGGTTTATTTTGGTAAAATGTTACAATTGAAGTCCATACATATAGTAACGAACTACGATAATATTTTGTTGTTGTTGTTATTAGTTTTATTAAGAGTACGCCAATTAAGTTATTTATATCTAATCGTTAAAATACAATCGTGTTATAATAAATTCAAATTATAGAAGTTCTATCATAAAAAAAAAAAAAATAAAAATCGAATTGTAGTGTGTTTCCCGCCGACAGATATTTCGAATTATCAAGGGAACCGAAATACATGTATTTTTTTTTTCTAATCATAAAGAGGACCAAGCGTTTAATTCAATGTATGGAGTTTTTCTAAATAATAAAGGTTCGAATTATCGAGTGACAACTGTCACTAGTTTTTGAACGGTATAATAGAACAAAAAAGCCACGGATAAAAAAGTCACGGGATAAAAAAGCAATGGAAAAAAGACACAAAATTAACTATACAGGATGTCTCGTTGCGTGCTTTCTACTTTCGTCTTTTTTTTTTTTTACAGTATTTTTATTATTATATTTTACAAAATCTATTTGAGTATACTCACAGAATATCGTTGCCTACACATTTTAAAATCACCCTTATGTTTGGACTTTAATTTTAAAAATTAGTCTAGGGTTGTCTTTCGATGATACAAAAATAACCCAACTTGCATTAGGTAATTTAAATCCAAAAAAAATTATGAAAACATGCATGCAAAATTGTATAAATATGTAACGATTGTATATGAACGAACTATAGATGAATTTTTGAGAGCTATTGCTTATACAATACGATTATTTTAAATATGACCAAGTATTAATTTTAAAGATTAGTATTTTATTTCATTTTTATATTAACATTTTAATTTTTTTGGTTTTATTAATATTATTATTATCATCGGGACTCGAAACTTTTAGCATTTGCATATTTATTTACAGAATGTTAAAATATAACAGAATAAGCTACAAATCCATTTCATACTAAAAGGAATACACCTTTAAAAGTTTTTAGTGCATATTTTTATATATTTTAGAGTTTTTCATTGTTTCTGATATTTTTATAATTACCATGCTATTTTTTGCATATAATTTGTTAATCTGAAAAAAATTAAGTAGTTTTTTAGTTTGCACTAGTTGTATAAGTTCACCTATTTACGGATAAACCGAGTTTATCGACACCACGCTGCTACTCGCAAAGTTATTTATATTTTATTGTCTACCTATAGATCAAAAAATATTAGTTACAGTAATACGAGAGATATCATGTTTATCATATCTCGTATTATTTCTTTAGAAATCATGTAGTGTAGAGTGTAAAGTCCTTATTATTTATTGTGAATTTAGTATTTAATAAGTCATAGTACGTTTACTAGTGATTGTGATCGTTTACGTTCGTGTAACTGTATGCTATTATTATTTGGGTTGTATTTTTTTGCTGTTCAATTTTTACAAACATTTTTAAATCACGCCTAAAAAAAAAATATTGCTAGTTCAACGTTTAAGAAGCTATGCACCTGAATTTGGCGCGGACACGTTTTAATACGATTCGTCAATGCTTTTTTGTAAATACTACGATAGGTTAATTGTGAAAAAAGATTCAATGTAACAAAGTATCTGAAAACGGAAAAACATAACAAAGCAATTAAACGCCGGCAGGAAAAAACACAACGGCTTCTTACAAATTCAAGTAAAAAATCATTTTTCAACAAAGATTTATTTCATGCTTTATTATCTGCTAACATACATTTAAATAAACTTTCAAATAATTAATTTAGTCATTTTTTGGAAACTTTTACGGAAAAAGAAATTCCAATGAAATCTACGTTAAGGCAAGGCTACGTTGATGTTTTATACATTGAAAAAGCTGAAAAAATAAAATTTTAAATAAAAACATATGGATTTTGCTGATTATTTTATAGCTGATGGAGCAAGCAGTACCTTTCTAATTCAGAATGCTTTAGAAAAACTTATATATTTAATTTAATATAGTATAATGACTTATTAATTTTTTTTCGTACTTATAATAATATTGTCACCATATACTTGAATTTAGTTATATAAATTATATGCATCAAATAATAAAAATTGTATAATAAAAATATCATTTTTATTTAATATGTATTGTTATTATAATTTAAAAGGCAATATATTAAGTAGATAGGTATAACGTATTAGAATAGTTGTATAACAAGATATACCAATATACTTACATAATATTATTATTTATTTATATCTACTTAACATATTGATAATCATAATAAATAATAGATGATTAAATTATTTTACTTTTTGCTTCTTTTTCAACAGCTCCTAGGTTATCCTATTCTAAATTATATACTGCTTCAGCTACTTTAAACCAAGATGAGATTTTCAGGTCCTAATTTATATAATCATTAAATGTCATATCCCAATTACATGGATAGTTTTGAACCTCAGATATTAGTTTTTTGGTTGAATACATGTTTGTGTTTCAATAGAAAATATTTTTTTAATATGTAAATTTAAAAAAAAAAACTGCTAATTCAAAAAATAATGGCAACCGAAAAACGCTCATTGTAGACGGCTCCATTCAAGTAAATGTCATTTTGAGTACGACCGAAACACATTGTGGCTACGAAACCGCAACAGAGTGCGGTTTATCTCAGGCCGATTTCGAATAATTCGATGAATCTGTCTAGTCTGGTGGCGATAATGCGGTTTACATGTTAATTATAGACATTACGGTCGTTTGCTGATCAGTTGCGTATTATCGGCAACCTACAAAACGCATAGTGTGATCCGGCCTTTAAAGCCCCATACTCTAAAATGATCCATGTTACATGTGCTGCTTATGATTTATATAGAGTGGCAGAAGAAGTAAAAGGTCAATTTAAATCAACTAATAAGATTATAGCCAGCGTTAAAAATACTTTTAGAAAAACTCCAAGTCGCATTCAACTTTTCAAAGCCCCTGAAATAAGTCCAGAGCCTGTAATTACCTGCTGGGGTATTGGATCAATGCAGCTAATTATTACTGCGATAATTTAAATGCAATTTTTTCTATTTTTGAATCACTTGACAATGATGACGTAGTTAAAAAAGTGAAAAAATATATCAATAAAAACGGTATAAATGTATATCTTATTTTTATCAAATCAAATTTTTTGTCTCTTAATACGTCTTAAAATAAATTACAAACACAGGGTTATTATTATCTGGCTATATTGAAATAATTGATGATGTGCTATGTACCTGGCAATACATAACTTTTATGATTAATAATAAATAAACAATAATCTCAATGATGGGAGGAAACCGTGTGCGGTTGACGCAATCTAATTGATAGGCGGTTAATGAAACTCTATCAGACGCTTGGGAAAAGACAAGGCGAAGACCACCCATGAGAAGGTACCTGGGAGAATGATGTAGTAAATTTTGAGAATAGGACAAGGGAGGTCGTATTGCGAGAAGTGTATGGATATCCGGGAGTAGTGGGACTTAAAAATTACAATAGATACCTATAGGATTATACTGGTATTTTGGACCAGCCAATAACTAAATAAAATTTAATTATTAATATAATATAATCATTAAAGAATATTCGATTAACGAATATTACTATTATAACATGGCCTATCGCAACTTGACAAAATTTTATTTTGATTTAATAAAAGTAACATATTTCAACAATACGCCAGTCTTGTAATCATTTAATATCATGACTACAAATTCGTACGTCCATCACAAAGGTCGTCCCTAGCTGGCACACAACAGATGTAGAAAAATCATTTGGAACTCTACGAGGTCCAATTGGATTGAAAATACAGTCAAAATTAAAATAAGTTTTAATAAAAAATACAGGTCTATTACTTTTTAAAAAAATGTCCATTGCCCTGATTATTATCAGTGTAATTTTTTTATATTTATTATTTTTTATATGATTCAATCACAATATTTATTAACTCTCGACGTCATATCATATGGCATATAAAATATAATGGTAATATAATAGTAGTCATAATAATACATACATACATACTAATTCGTTTGTATTTATTAATTATTATTATTGTAAAGTGTTGTATAATAATATGATGGTACTACCTGCTTCTATTATAATACATTTTATTAAATTATTTTAACACAAAAATATTGTACAACGTGATGAGACACGTTTGTGTTTATTTCGTGGCATTTTTATCAATGTCTGTTTTTTATCTTAGATTCCTTTTGAACTGCAATGGGGATTTGGCCGATATTTGGGGGGAGGGGGACCAAGTCTCCCTATTTGCACCAATAATGTGTATTATATAATAACAATATTGGTTTTTTTTCGGGCGCGTCAGAATCGCACAAAGTTATATACTTCTACCGAATAAAAAAAGTTTTGTTCTAACTTTTATAATATAATACAGTTAATGTTCAAGTCAAAAACGATGAGGGGAATCGTGTACAATCAGTTGGATACGTGTTAACAGCTAATGTGAACCCTCTTTTAAAATGAAACTATCTACAACTTTAAGTGAAAAGATAAAAACGCTTTGTATTATGATTATATTAATGGCCGTAGACTTCATTGTCAAAAGTTTTTAAATAATAGTTTAGAAAAAATGGCGTAAATCGTTCCTACGCGTAAATTTTATATTAAATTAAATAATTATTTTCAGTTGTATAAATCGATATCAGAAAAAAGGTGACGAAACCATTTTGTTTATTAACTTTGGTAAACACAGCTCATCGTCATACTTAGAACTCACAAAATTTAAAATCATTGTTTGAGTAATAGAGGATACTCGCACAATTATAATAAAATAAAAAATCACGATACGCAATCTGTTTGCGCTCCTAAAACTGCCGAATGAAATATTTAGAAACGATGATTTATCTCAATATTATAATATTCTGATAGTATTAGATGTGTCAGGGCAGTGTTAAAGTTATAAGGTCACAACCACTATGGTAGTTTGAAATACATTTTCAATATAATGCATGGAATACGTCGTAAAAAATTAACGCCGAATAAATATTTAAATAATTATGATTGGTTATCGCCGATGTTGGCGGGTAAAAAATAAAAACGTATATCATACTTCTTAGTACAGATAATATAATATATTTACTGATGAAACATTAAAGATATTTTCATTTATTTATTACCAATCAATAACAGTGGGACAACTATAAATAATGTTGACAGTGAAAATATTTTAAATACATTTGCTAGTGCTAACGATAGCAAAATACCGCTAATGTATTAAAATCTGTTATATATTATTTATGTTAAAATTTTTTTCAAAATATTAATTATATTTAAATTAATGTGTTAGCATAACGTTGACTATGAAATGTTATTATTTATTTTTTTTTTTTGTGCATGTAAGTGCCTATATAACTAGTAAAAAATGATTTAAGTAATTAATTTTAAAATATGTGTGATGATTTGAGGAAGATGACAAAATATTAACCCTAGTTGCGCCTAAAAAATATGTAATAAAATTTGCTTCCTTGATTGGTTCTATTATCTGTTTATATTTTTGCATGAATACAATACACATTAAATAGTTTAAGATAAAATAATATAAATTTTTTACAATTGATACTCAATAGAGCGTACAACAAAAATTAGGGATGTTGAATATAATACAAGACGTAGAATACTGGAAGTAGTAGTACTAGGGGCGTGGGCTATTCACATATGATATCCATTGATGATAGCTCGGAATTGACGGCACTGCGGCTGACGGTAAAAACAGTCACCTGGTCTACCCAATGTCGGGACTGTGATCTGTGGACGGGTAGAGACTGGGATGGGTTTGGTGCACGGTGTGGCAGAGCGATGGCCCGGGGGAAGGTCTCGACACAGCGGAGACTCTCAGCGGATTCGGTGTTACGGTGAATCGACAGCATTCCGCAGTTTCGGCCATGACCTGTTCATTACGAAGTATGTCTGTCCTTGACTAGCCGCTCATTGATTATTGGGGTAGAAGGTGTTTATGATCTAATATACGGCTGTTATATTTGAAGTTCCGGACCGAATGCAGATTGTAAGTTGTACGATTTAAACTTTATCTTTCATACTACATTGGTAGTTTTGTAGTTACAATTGAATGTCGATTGCTTGATGACATGTTCACAGGGTGGAGGTCTAATGATTTGTTGATTTATATAACAAGAATATATGATTTAGTTGAAGTTTTTTAGGTTATATGCTCAAGTCCGAATTCCGGATAGTAATAGGCGCATTCTATGATTTGTCAGGGTAACTGTTTAGGGTTGACCGTGGTGTTCTAATTCACATATACTCCGGTAGTCGCGGACTATGGTGTGGTAGTTCTACATACTCCAGTAGTTGCGGCTTAAGCCCTGGACCGGGTTCGTCCCGCCACAATTAATATTATTGGCGACGGTATTTCCTCCTAAACTAAACCTCGAATAGCTTTTGAATTCCTATCTGAAAATATAAATATGACACATGGGGCCCGATGATCAAAAACAGCATTAGTCATGATAAAAAATTTGAATAATTTGCGAATTTTGCACCTTTATTGTCAGCAGTTTGGCACGTGACGAAATAGGTACAAAAGTGTCCAACGGTTTCGCATCCATAGAAAAAATTCATGAGTGAAGAGGTGGGCTTGGGTATGAATAGTAGTGATGTAAAATATCATAAATTTAATTTTTGAGAAATTTCTAAAATATATGCAGTATAAAAATTACATTTTTTTATAGTATTGTCATAATATTATGTAAAAATATTTAGCACAAACTACAACGAAATATAAATATAATTTACAAATGTACCAGTACAACACAATAAAATTATGGGCAAATATAATTTCACACAATTACATTTTAGGAATCTACTCACGATTAGATATAAATATATTATAATAATCACAGTATTCACTTTTATTAAAACAAAATGTAAGTAAATAAAAACTATTGCTAAAATAGTAAACCTAAGACAATTTCTCATTTATATCAATGCTAGTAATTAGCCACGTCTTCATAAATTATGCCATTTGTGGTTAATTAGTTCCTATTTTGTTAATAAAATTATATTTATAAGCGATTATTATTAAATGTTTGATTGTCCAATTGTGGATAGTGGTGAGTGGAAAGTTGCTAGTCGTGTAATCTATAATCACGAATAAGGCCCGGATTTCAATGCAAAGTGCATTATGTTTTGGGTGCCCTTAAGACGATGTATTCCAAGTAAGTACATAATCCGTTTCACGTACCCAACAGATACTTAAAAGTTGAAGCTTTTATTTTGCATTGTTTTAGTACTTTCAGAGAATTGTTAATATTATATTTGTTGAGCATGAAGCTTGAGTAGATTAAGGATTCTAGGTACTCAATGTAGATAAATAGCACGACTTTATGATTATTTAAATACTCTAATCTAACTTCAATATAAAATATGTAACATATAATTGGATTGTACCAGTTACTATACACACAGTATGACTGTTAACAAATAAGTATACTTTTACGTACTTCGAAACACCCTATTTATATGCCGTTATTGAGACCATCCGTAGAACAATGAAAAATATGTCCTAATAATAATATTATAAGTAGAAGGTTAACGGTATAATACAATATCACACATACACATGCTCACAATGATAATAATACTAATATTAATTGTATATTTTTCAATGATATTGTACAAACTTTTAGTGAAAATTAGAAAATTTAAAATATTAAATCAAGAAAAAATTATTTTCACAACGTTTGCCTTAATAGTTTTTAGCGATGTTGAGACTTATCTAGATACATTTTTATTTATCTTTTGTCTTATCTAAATAAATAGTTGTAAGTTATCTAATTAATTGTCTTGGATAACAAATTCATCCATCTAGATATATTTATCTGGATCAATTCGTCTGTATGAATAATAATGTTTTAATATTATAAATTCGTATTATAATAATAATATTTAACATCAAAGAAAGTTTTCTGTTATTTATTATTATTTTTTATTTTTTTTTTTTTATTAGAATTAAGGCTACAACTACTGAGGTCATTAGCCTGGTACTATGTGTAGAGGAACAGTTGGTTGGAACACGTTTTTGTATGTGTGGCAAGAATTTGTTGCTAAAAACCCAGGTGTGATCACCCATCCGGGAGCTAGCAACACCGGTCGGTACGTATACTCAGAGCGTTTCCGCAGTTAAGTGTACAACTGCGCCACACCAAGCCACTGATATTTATTATTATAACATCATAAGTATTAAATATTTTGTTTTAAAAATGCATTATTTATTTATACTTTTCACGAACAATATTGTCGATTGTGCATATTAATTTAAACTTATCTGTATTTAAATAATATTCAAATAACAGTTGAGGTGTACCCTTAAAATGTTGAACATAAATATATAAAAAAAATCTATGTTTTTTTTTATCCTGAAAAATAGGTATTTATCTTTTATCTTTATATCTAGATAAAAATGTACTTATCTAATCTCAACATTGGTTTTTTAGGTATTTTTTGATCGTATTTTAATGTGTTAATCGTTCAATATAATATGAATGTTGAATATTTAAATGCAATAACTTCAATAATAATCGGATGTGGTATCTCACAAATAAGTGGGACTTGAACAAACATAACTAATAAATTAATAAGTTAGAAATAATTGCATTTATTTCCAATGTAAATACTGTTCATATTACATTGTGCATGTTGAAATTAGATATCTTGTATTTGTATTATTAAATATGTTTAGATAAAAAAGTAGTTAAAATGTCAAAATTCAAACTTTTACAATTATTCTACTGCATGCGTATGGAAATTATTTTAATCGTTTTTTAAGAGTAAATTTTAGTTATATTTTAAAAAAATTTTTCATGGTTTTTAGGATATTTATATCTCGGTCCTACTTATTAGTCATGTGTACATCCAATCACACACACTATAATAATTATAGTAATAATTATTACCATCTTATTAGTGCTCACATATATACTCACATTCATTATTCACATAATGCGCACAACACACTCACTTAAAAAATATTACAAAAATTGAAATAATTAAAATGGTAATCCGTCAAAGGACAGTGGTCGATTTATTCATAGTGTAACAATAAATAAGAGGTAAAATGATCGCTTATATACAAGCACACAAACACATTGCTTTTTATTATATAATTTTTTTTTTTTAATCAATTTATTATTTATAATATTATAAGTATGACATTACAATTTATAAAAAGTAAATCTATATGGAAATTAAATATGAATAATTGAATATAATTTCTCTCTACAAATGTAACTGTGATTTTGTAAAAAATATAGGCACCCCTATTCAGCACCTTTAGTTTTTTTATTGAAATTGCGTCCTTGATTACAAAGTTTCACCTCAATATTAATTACCTAAGTTTTGACTTGTCTCTGAAGTCGTCATTTAAAATTTGTGTTTTAAATTCCCCACTGCTGATGTAACTATGATATATGTATACTTATTAAATATTATTTTTTTTTTATAATAATTTTAACTATTGACTACTTGATTTCATTTAAAATTATTTTTAAACATTGAAATATTATTTTTTGACTTCAGTGGTTAATTGGAAAAACTAAAAAAAATTGGCCATAAATGCCAAAGTTGCAAAAATAACTTATCATTTGCACCGCCAAAATAAAAAGGATAAGCGCCAATTTAATATTGCACTCCTGTTATAATCAACATATGATATAAGCACTAAAAGTGCAAAATTTATATATAATTTGTGAGAAATTTAATATATTATACATTTTATATAAATAGCTATTTATAAATATTTAAAATTTTCAATAATCGTTATAATATAATATACGTAAAAACAAATAAAAATAAATATATTTTTAATGAATTGGTTTATTATACAATTCTTCATGGCAATCTTACTTGTCCGTAAAAAAAATGACAATGTTTATTCAACTCTCATATGATATAATTTGAGATATCATTTATTATTTTGAGTCCGTAAACGTGACGATTTAATGCATACGTTTACTACATCTGTCCGATTACCCAATGGCAATTATATTTTATATACAAAATAAAATACTAATTTCCATAATTTATTTTTTCTATTACTATTAAAATCTGTAAATTATTATTAATAGCAACCATTAATAAATAAAAATAATTTTCGATTTCCATCGCCAATCCTTGTGTAAGCACCCCTTTAAAATGCAAATTCTGGAAAATCCTTTCTTAGTGCACTGTGTAATTATAATATTAATTTACCATTCAAAATTTCAAATCGATAGCTCTAATAGGTTCGGCTCTCCGTTAATTATGAATCATTCTAGATTATGACTCAGGACACTCTCGTTTATATATAATAATATATAGATTAGTTATATTAAAAAATCAATATTATATTTGACAATTATCTATCTAGATGATTTAGTTAAGATGGCACGTCATACGTTTTTAAATTTATTTCAGTATGATCGAAACTAAATTAGGGAGAAGAGGTGCTCGGAGTCGAGTCGGGGGAACATCGACATCACCCCCTAGCAGCACCCCCTCGGTGGCGCCACTGCAGTCGGCGCCGTCGTCGTTTTAGATTTAGGCGGACCGCTCATCGCGCCACCTATCGCGCGCGCAACCACCCCCTGCGCTCGACCCCGCCGACCCGCCCCTTAATGCGGTCCGATCTCGCTTCCTTGTCGACCGACCACCGGCCGTGCTCGCAGTCATTCCACGGACACCGCTACTAGTACACGTCGCGCACAGCACACGTCACATCAGCAGCACCACCAGTAACAGAGAGACATGGGCACGTTCCGTCAACGGATGGTCGCGGTCGCGACGGTCCTCGCCGTGTTCGCCGCAGCGCCGGGCGTTTCGAGATCGGTCAGTACCTGCACACGATTTATGATTTATTAATTTATTAATTTTTTAAATTTATTAATTTATTTTATTTTGATAATATATTATATTATAATAATAATTTCAATTTAAATTATTAGTCGATTTTCACGTTTTTCGTGATTATCGTTGTCGTGACGAAGGCAATAAAAATAACGATGAGGATCTGTTAATTTTATCATTTTAAAAATATTACCGAGTGGTCTACAGCTCGGAAAAAAATAGTAAACAAAAATGTGGTTTTTCGAATTCGTTTTTTTGTTTTTTGGTTTTCGGCTGAGATCTAGATGTTTTCTCTACATACGCCATTTAAATTATTTCGGATGTCTTTTCGACGATTTTTCACTTCTATTGTTCACTGCTACTTAATACTGCTGTCCATATTTTCTAATATTATTTTATTAAGACTTTAATTTTTTTTTTTTTTGCTCGGAAATATTCACTCTTAATTTCTTTCGAACATTTTAAAATAAAAATGACAATACACATGATAATCAGTTTAAATCTCAAACTCTGTGATTTAAAAGTATTTCATTTTTTTTGATAAATTATATATTTTATATTTGAAAATCAATTTTGTCAAATGTATGTATATCGCCGTTGAATCCCAAAATTGTAATTGTCGTCAAAAACGAGTTTATACTATATATGATTCTAAATAAAAATAACAATTACAGACTTAGCTTGTTATTATAAAGACGTAAGTTTGATTATCATTTTTGCAAAAAATATATTTTTGAAAAATCATTTTTTTTTTCGTCAGAAATTGTTTTGTAAGAAAATCATTTCAAACTCTAAATATAACAGCGATCGACCTTGAGTGATGTGACCATTTATGTAATACGTTCACTTTTATTGTTAAAATATATCAAAGTTATAATATATGAAAAGGTTAAAGTAATGTATCCGGAATTAATATCTTTTGAAAAAAAAATATTTGTACGCAAATATTACTTTTTTGGGATACCAACAATATATATTATTATCATACAACGTTTCGATCAAAAAGGTTGAAAATAGACTGTTCCGAGAAAAATACTTTGGGAAGGCGCAAATAAAATATTACATGAAATAATAATACATACAACGCGTGCATATATACCGACATAATTTAAAAATGATGAAAAACGAGAAAAAAAATAACAATTTGCTCTTGATAACGCATAAAAGTTTTTTATACAAGAATATTACCTCACTATATTATTTACTAAAAAATAACTTAATGATATATTTTATTTTCTACGGTTTTCGGCTGGTTTGTAATATTTTAAATAGATTTTTAATGAGGGTGCTTTCATCCCTGTAGTTTACAAGACGTGTTATTGTTTTCTATCAAATAAATTTTTCACATATTATGAGCACAATAACACATATTTTTAATTTTTTTTTTTTTTTTTAATTTAACACGTAGATGGGGGCAGAAAAAATTTTTATTTTCACTATCTGTGTAATTATTTGTCATCGTGAATTATCCAATTTATTTTCAAGATTGACAAAAAAATCATCTCAAAGTATTTTTTCTGGTGGAATTAATTTATTATAACCGTGCTTAAATTAAACGAGCTGTTTCGTTCGGGAGGAACTATTTATTATCATATGCCCTTTCGAATGAATTTTTGTCACTTGTCTTAATAGGCCCACGCGATTGTCAATATCAACAACATTAAGACGACCATTGTTCAGCTCAGATTCTCGTATGTTAAAATAATAGTTGTAATTGTTGTTTGTGAATATAATAATCACATGAATGGATAAATTTTAATATATATCGTCGAAAATAATATTGCGAATGAAATATTACCGTCTACCAACTAGAAAAACATTCTCGTTTACTACTTGAAGTATTTTGTACTTTTAATTCACAGCCATGAAGTAAGTGCTCGGGCCCGGCAAGATCACAAAGTAATGCTATAAATCGTAACCTAAGTACCTATAATGTCGTGATTATAATATAATTTGTGGAGTGGGTGACATAATCTCAATATTTTCTCTAAAAAAAGATCAATATTATATATATATATATATATATATATATACGATATAGTAACAATATGTAAAATAAACATTTTAATTAGATTTAAAAAAAATCAAATTATGCTTTTCGGCCACCGCTAGCGATGCAGCCTTTACTATAAATATGCATATTATGTGTTTTTTTTTTTAAAAAAAAGCGATTCGAATTAATTAACATTTTTATCCCATTGTGGCATTAGCAGGATATAATTATTATTATTGTCGGGTAGGTATCCCTACCCGATGCAGAGTATTGTGAAGTTCCAGATCTGACATTCGGCACCGGAATTATAATTAAATATATTCATATTTTATACTTTTGTGCAATTTCTGGCTTCCGTTGAGAATTCTGCTGGCTTCTCTGTGAAAAAATTAAAATTATATCAAAACGGAATATTATTATGAGTGCAGTTGAAAATTGCGTGTTTTCGATATTTTTCGGTTTATATTATATTCACCTGCAAACATTTTCGATAACACGAATCAAACTATTATCATTGACATTCAATCATTGGCCGTCCTTTAAGAATATTCAAAGTGAGTGGGTTGACGACGTTGTTTGTCATTTCACCATACCTGTATAAATACAACGTGACGTCTTGTAAAATAATAATAATGATCGATCAATTTTTTTAGAATTTTTTTCTGATAAGAAAAATACTGACAGAAAATGGAACGTTATTATGACATCACAACCCATCGGGCGCTGAAAATCGGCAACAATAAGAAATTTACAAACTAGGTTTCGTTATCAAAAACCAATTCGAGTCCCGAGTATGTGTATTATAATAAAATATATAAATTTCAATAGTATTGATAGAATATCAGACGTTTCCTCGTGATTTCAATTTTTGGAAATCTATATTGGCATACTGAGCAATTTTCAAATGTCTTGTTCATGCGCAATGCCGAAATTAATACCTATATATGAAAAGGCTTTTAGGAATTTCAGAAGCACACCAATAATAATTATCTTCTAATAATTCGTTAATTTTTCTTGACAAATCGACTGTTTTTAATTTAACCAACCAATATTGTATTAGGCACACGACCTATAAATGTATATAGTTGACATTTTGTTTTTTTAAGCTTAAATATACATATGTAGGTATTTGGTGTTTTTTATATTTATTTACTATAATTTATACGGAAAAATGAACACAAACATCTTTCAATTATTAGTGATACCAAAAGTTCCTACCCAATAAAAACAATAAAGTTTTTTTATGGGGAGAAAAGTATATTGAACTCTAAAATAGTTTTTCAAATTTTGAAAGTTCATTCTTTAAAAACATCATGTAAATCTAATTTCTACGAGATTAATAACACTAATGATATAGTATATATTAATAATATCATTAACAACCGTCATCAACATTTTCGTTTTGATTTTCCGGGCAACAACACGACCCACTCTAAACGGCGAAGGTTGTCGAAAATAAATCTTAAAAAAATATTGTTACGTAACATAATACTATATAATAATGATCGGAAAATAGAAGGAAACTATTTTGATTTTTGTTGCCACGGGGCTCCTAAAATGCGCGCGAGACCCGCAGTACTCACGGTTACCTCCTAATGGTTATCCAATTACCCGGTAATAGCTTATGATATTATTATAAATGCTGAACAAACTTTGTGTGGAATAAAAGAAAACGTGAACACAATATTTCCCGCCTTAGATTTATTACCCGCTAAAATAGTATAATATGACCACCCATGTACAGTGTTGTGCGTTATCTAGATAAATATGTTTATATTTTTATCTTATCTAGATAAATAAAACTTTTATCTAATTATCTGTGTACACTCGTTGTCGTCATCGTTGTTATCAGTGTCATTATTGTTATTGTTGTTTATTATTGTCACATATTATAGAGAGTATAGAGTTTATAAAACGCTTAGAAAAAATTGTATTATTATGTCGTCGTTAATGATTCGATGATGACGGTGCGATTATTTACCCAGCCGTTTACTCGAAAGATTTCCATTGCTTAACGCCGCTGCGCTTTATTAATCATTTGTGCTCTTCGTTACTGTAATTAAATTTGCATCGGGAGTTCGAAACAGAACATGCTCCGTACATAAACTGTGTGCAGATATAATAATATTATTATTATAATATGCGAAACTTGGTAAACACGTCGTGCCCACAACCGACTACGTCTCGACATCATTCCGCGTGCACAACTCGAGAAAAGTTATACAATACACACACACACACACACACACACACACACACACACACACACATATATATATATAACCTATATATATATGTATATATCGACAATATATTGTGACAATAATAATTATTCAAATACGTATTATTATTACGACTCGAGTCGAACGAACGCGTCCCCCTCCTCATCCCCAAAATCCCATCACCCCTTCACTACAGGACTTGCAAATATGCTAATTTGAAAAGATTAACGTATCGTTTAGTCTACGGAAAAAACGTACATCAGAATACACTGCGAGTGTCCACCGCGTTTATCTTCCCCGTCTATAGTAAAATACGTTTAAATATATTCTTTGAAGTAAGTTTTTTATCACGTCAGATGGTTAGGCTAGGCTTAGACTCGAGGACTTAGAGCTCTTAAAAATACGCGAATATGCAATAAAAAATGACCAAATATGCACTAAAATATACATAAAAAAAAAAAAATAATAATAACACCAATTTATGGTAAAATAATTGATTATCAGTATAAAAAAAATTATTATTATAAAAATTATTTGAAAGAGTTATGTTACAATTAATTTAGATAGTTGGTTTATATGTTTAAATTTTACACTTTTTCCATATCTTTTATTTGATTACAACTATTTTGTAATGTTGTAATGATGTCTTGATATGATAAAAGAATTTCTAATTTTTCTTTAAAGCATTTTAAAAAAAAAATCACTAAAAAAATGCTAACTATCTAAATAATCCGTAAATAAAAACATTAAAATATGCAAAATCAAGTTTAAGATTTAGATTCTATGTAACATGAACATTTCGTTTGATATTATACTGTTACCCAAACCGAATTTTTGAATTGAGCCGAAATAATTATAACAAGGTTAGTCTTAAGTCTGAATAAAGAATAAAGTATAAATAATTTAATAGTACGAGAAATAAAATAATTGGTGTTCGGACGATAATACTATGGTTTTAATTTAATTTTTGTAATGTTAAAGTTAAAAAAATAACTAACTATAAGGCAATTAGTACGAATATTCACCTTTGAACTGAATCATAAAATACGAGTATATTGTTCGTCAGTAAAAAAGACGATCAACAAATTAAAACAAAAATAAACATCGAAAACATATTTTTTTGTAAACAACGTTTGACGTGTGTTCGATTTTTTTCGAGTTTGTACATTTCATTGGAATTTGAACAGTATTAGAGTTTGGAATATTTGAATTAATAATAGAATTTCGATTTTTTTGTTCGAGTACAATTTGATTTTCGAATTTTCGATTTTCACTTAAACGATTTAGGTACCTGTTATCAAACGTCACTTTATGCTAAATTTACTTTATGAAATCTCTATGAAAATATTATACTAAGGGCATTGTTTATTTTTGTAGATAATTTCCTAACCTATTTCTAGTAATAATAATTACGGCAAAAAATATATATATAAATACATATATTGTACTAAAATTATATTAGTTAAACTACATGAGATTTTTAAACAAAACGATTCACACGTTTATTTTAATATCACACATGCTGATGATCAATTATATAAATAGTAAATACTGAATCATTTATTATAAGTTTTGTGTGACGAATACATTTTTTTAAAGGACATTTTTCGTTATTATTAAGGTATTTAAATCCGAGCCCTAATTATAACTATTTGATGAGTGGATATCTTAACCATAGTTGAATCTGACGCTTTCGAGCTTGTAAAAATATAAATTAAATAAAGCTTGTATTATTTGTACTATCTTTTCTCATTCATCGAAACTATATAATATCGTTAAATGAATTCACGAAACTGGCTTGAATCAAAATCGTTATTTCTGAATCGTCGCTGGTCGAAAATATTATATACCATATATAATTGAACGATTTTAGATCTTTAAAGTATAGTACCACTCGTTTTCACCGGTTTTCAAATGTAATTTGCAAAGGATAAGCAGGTGACTGTAAACTGAGTATAATAATAACTATAATTTAATTAAAAAGTACAACGAAGGCTGACATAACTGGTGAGACACTCACTGTATAATGTTAAATATTTAGATTTTTTAGCTAAAATACCAAAGTAGGTATTATTTTTTTTAATATTGTTTTCCCTTGCTACTCGTCTAATAATAATAATATATTAAAACGAAACATTATCGGTAGAGTTCGAATTTTTATAATTTTACATATTTGTTTCTAGTGTACGCAGTTAAATAGGAGTGAGATATATTTACAATTCATTTAACATATGAAAAAAAAATGTATTTTGCATAAAGAAACATAAGAAACATATGTTTGGAGTTAGAGAATATTTAATGCATTAGTAAATATTCCAGAATAAAAAACAAAATTGTTTATTTTTTAAATTTAATTTTTTTAAATATTTTTTCGAAGAAAATATTTAATAATTTTATTTAAATTGACGTATTAATATACCTAACACTGGAACATACGGAGTAATTTACAGTAATTAATTGTAATTGTAAATAAAACAAAATATATTTAAACTGTTATATTAAACCAATTTAATTAATACATATAAACAAAAAAATACAATCTTTTTTTTTTTTTTTTGACGGCATATTATGAAAAAAAAACATATTGCCTATTTTATAAGACAAAAATATTTATATTTTAAAGATTTTGGGAGAATATAAATCCTACCACTTATTAGTAATAACAGAGTGGATATAGAAAGACGGTAATTTATACATATTTTATTAATTTTATAACATAGATGAGTGAAAGTGAACTTTTCGCAGGCGACATAAATAATTAGATAAAAAAAACTATTAGATTACAAGATTGTAACGAGTCGGTGTTTGCGGATGCGTCGAAGTATGATAATGTGATAATCAACCAATAAAAACATTATATTTGAGGAAAAAATAAAAACTGTTATTGTAATGATACGAAATAAAATATTCTAAGCGAATATCGTTATAGTGGCAGTGTCTAAGTATCCAGCAAGGCGGTATCCATTTATTTTTTCCAGGAGGTGTCCAAAACATGTACATTGATGTAATTTTTCTGAATTTAACTTTGACATTTTGTTACAAACAGGTTTATGTAATCTTCTTTTAATAAAAATAAAGATATATATATATATATATATAATCAAATAAATGAAATCACTTTGGCATCTTGTCCACCTTACACTATAAAAAAAAGTGAAAAACAAAAGAAGACGATAAATATAAAATATAGACAAAGAATAGGAACATTACAGTGGTCTAAAATAAAGTATAATACGAATAAACGTTTCAGTAGCTAAATAATTTTAATACACTAATAATAATATAATAATATAACGTATCTACCTTTGGAAGTTTAGACGAATAATAATATTGAACAGTATATTTTTTTCTCTCGTTTACTCATTACGACGAATTAATAATAAAACGTTCGAAGATTTCGGACGACAGTGCATCGTTATGATAATATTTTTAATTTACGCTGATTCAACATTGTTGTTGTTAATCGTTGCCGACGATAGCAGTCGTTGTCCACCAACAACAATATCTATCATCAGAGGCTAAAATAATATTTTCATATGTTATTATAGTACGAAATAGTCAATATAGTTAATTTAATTAGAGTTTTAGCCATTTTTATAACTAAAACAATATTATTTTAATTATTTTAGAAAATATTGAAGAAATTTCGTAGGAGGAGGGGTTTTTCTGGACCTTTGGACTATTTAAAATAGAAATTTTATCATCAAAAATTTCCTGAAAATGTTCATAATAAAAATATAGAATATAATATAAATCAATTGACTAATAAAAATATTTTAAATTTTTACTATTCAATGTCGCAATGTTCAATGGCCAATAAATAAATTCAAGTTATATTTAAAACAATAATATTTATTTTTTATATTACATTTCTTCTAAGAATTTTCTCAAAAATTAAATTTAAGAAATTTTACATCACTAATGATTTTAAACAAACATTATTACTCTGATGGAATTTCACTTAAGTTGTTTATTGTTCCCGAAAACCGAGCGCCGTAATCAGCAAACTACAACGCCAACCGACGATCATTAACGATTCGAATCGCTAAGTGCTCTCTAATAAAAAAACACACGTATTTATAGATACCATTATAATATAATAGCTTCGTAGGTGTGTTTTGTTGTTGTCGGGAAAGCGTCGTATCGCGGTAAAAAATTACAAATCTGTCAAAATCAGCAGACCCCACGACAGCGTGCCGTGGTTGATGATGATGACGTCGATAATGGGAAAAATGACTAGATTTTTGTTGATACTGCAATTCTGTTATTGCAAGGAACAGATCATCTTGATGATATGAATTAGGAGTGTCCAACCCGTGCCAAGTGGCCACATGAGGCCCGTGATAGGTTTTAATGCAATGTGGTAAGTATCCACAAATGTGGACAAGTTAATAAAAATAATTAACTCAAGAAAGGTTAAGTTAATAGAACACAAGATCGAAAAGTTAGAAGTCAACAGATAACAAAATAAATCATAAATTGAACTTGATAAGAAAAGACTTATTTTATGATAGAAAAAAATTAGAGATAAAAATTAAAGTTATCTACTCTTTTAATTAGTACGCGAGAGTGAATGCATTATTTCTAATCATTTAAATTACAATAAACAATGTTATCATAATGTACAATATATTATACATATTTTATTTTACGTGATTATAATAAATATTTAAACTATATACATCTAGATTAATAATTTAACAGATATTAATTTTTTATATCAAATAGCAATTTAAGGTCATATTAAAACATTAGGTGTCTAAGAAAGGCGATGACAGACACAAAAAAACATATTGTAAAATCAATACATCCATTGCTCTGCTCTAAATTGAAAATTGAATATAATATATATCTCATTTAATATATAATATTATTAATAGTATAGTTAAAATCAATAACAAGGTTTAGAAGATTCTAGTTTAAGGAGTAAGGGAGTAAAGTCCACGTGGGTCGGTTTTTTGAAAACAATTTGTCAAGTGGGTGGATGGTATATTTTCCATTCAGTTATCTACCTACCCTTATTTATTTTTGAGTGTACGCTACTAGACTAAACCCTATTATAATATTGTGTTTAGGTTTTTTCTTCTCTAAAGAGACTTACACATAATAATATAAACTTACCGTTGGAAACGATAATAACCTGGGTGCGGATTTCAGTGCAAATTACATATTTTTTTGAATGTCCTAAAACAATACTTTCCAAGCACAAAATTCGTTTCATATACTTTTATTAAATAATTAAAAAATTGAACTTTTATTTGACATTTTTTAGCATCTTGAGTGTATTTTTAAGTTTTTAAGGAATTTTTTATTATTTATACATGGTAAATCATAGCAGTAATGTTATCAGAAAATTTGATAACATATATTTTGATTACCTTCTAATTAAAAAATAATTATATTTTTACTTTTCATATGTATTATGGTTTTACCGATTATACCAGATAAATACAATGCCAGCTGTAATAAAGATAAAACGATGAGATATTTATCAAAGTCGCATTGTACTATTTGCGCTGTTGTGTTTAGTATTGTGTAATATAGTTCTATTTGTAATTGATTCCCTAGTAACTTTTATTGTTTTATTCTGTGTGATTAATTTATCATTTGTTTTGAATAGTAAACATTTTAAAATTAATAATTTTTTAGGGCATTTTTTAAGGCATTTCTTAACCATTTTTTTTTTATAAGTGCATTGAATAGTATTTTTTTAAGATTGTTTTATTAGTATTTTTTTCATCTTGTTTTTAGATGATTTTACCAGCCAATAAATTAATAGCATAATACCCTATCCATACAAGTTTACCCAAGTTCTTCCACTGCTCCTATTAAACGGGGCCAAACGGAAAGACCTGCAGACATAGAAAAATGTAAAGTTGACACTGGTTGATTGAACGTTTGATAAAACTTCTATTAAACATTATATAATGAATGGTAATTAATTATTTAAAATTTGTTCAAGTCTGAAAAGTCCAAAGAGAATATTTTGAAAAGACTATTATTGCGTTTCGAATTAAATTACTCAAAAAAAAAAAAAAAAAAAATGATATTTTAAAAAATTTGTAAAAATAATCCATTTGATTTCAATAAAGGTTTTTACCGTCAACATTTTTTTTTAGAAATCAGATATTCCTGTTTTGAATTTTCCTATTATTTTCAAAAAAAAATGTTCAGTTTTAAAAAATCAAAAATCATACGTCGTGAAGCACGGCAATCGTCTACAAATCAAACATAAACAAACTCCATTAAATATAGATCGGAACAAAAGTTATTTCATCAGTAATGTAACAATTATTATTATTCTTTTAGAGCAGCTTGTTGGTGGTACAACTATCATACCGCGTTTTAAACACGCGTCGTCGCGTAAGTCATAACCGTTTTGATTTATGTGGTTTCACACTGTTCGCCGCCTCCGACAACAATCCGTATTATAATAATATTATAATAACGGTTCCATGTTTTTTTCTTCTGAAGTTTCGTGTGTAAATGATGTTGCGGCTGTTTACGCCGTTTTATCGAAAACAAAAAATCACTATCTGTACAACACACGCACACTTCTAAATGGTCTACAAATAGCGTTTCGCCGAGTTTGCCCCTTTTCTCGCAAATGATTTATCGGTTTGTCCTGAAAATCCTTAAACGACTTTGGTTAATTATTATCACTTGTCACCATTGAATACGCATAATATAATAAATTAGTGTTTGAAAATGTCATGAAATATAAAAGTATTTTAATAAAAGTTGTTTTTCTTTTTTAAATAAGTTTTATTTTTACGAACATTTGTCATTCCATTAATAAATGTATAATTTACTAAAAGCCTATAAGGAATTGATTAATTAATTATATATTTAATATTTATATAGTTAAAATTATTTATAAAACAATATAAAAATAAGTTTCGCTATAACTAGACGAAAACAAGACCCTAATATAGAAATTTGTCGAGTATTGTTAACCACCACATTCATTGCATTACATATTAATATCAATGATTGAAGCTACTATTTATAGAATATATTATTATTAATTAATAAATAATTATCATCAATATTTGTATTAAAAAAAAAAAATATATATGTTTCAAGTTTTCGTGAAATATTTCAAATCATTAAATATCATATACGTTATGTGCACTGCGATTTACAGGTTTTTTCAATACATAATATGATTACGTCACAGTTTTATTTAAAAATTAAAAAATTTAATTAAATATAGGTATACAGTGAAGATACCTCAATAAGTCGAAATAAATGTCAAAATCTTTAGTAAATTACGTACTAAGGAAGTCAAAAACCTCAATAAGTGGAAATAGTTTTATTTCCCTTAAATTTAGACTTATCAAATAATTCCACTGAATTATAGTTTTTTGAATAAAAATATATTAAAAATATGAATAATAAAGTTAATCGTATTTTTGGGTTATTCGGATCTAAAAAGTATTGTAAAAAAAACTAATTAATCATTTCTTGTTCAGTGTTTATTGATTACTTATATTAATTTTAAATTGTCCACACAAAGAAATCCCAACAAACTGTTTAACAACTAACTTTTAATGACCAAATACAATATTAAATCGTTTTGAAGTTTAGATTTGATAATTGTTTCGATCTAGTATCAGGCTCATGGTGTTTAGTATAGCTGTTGATATCCATTTTTAATAATCGGATAAAAATATTACATAGTATAATATATCAGTTATAGTCTCATTTAAATTAAAAACGTTACAATTATAAACAACAAAGATTATCATGTTTTAAGGTTATTTGGATTTGAAGAGTATTGTAAAAAAAACTAATTAATCGTTTCGCGTTCAATGTTTTTTACGATTATACTTATATTAATTTTAAATTGTCTGCACAAAGAAGTCCCAACAAACTGTTTAACAAATAAATTTTTAGCGAAATAGAGTATTAAATCGTTTTGAATGTTTAGATTTGATAATTGTTTCGATTGAGTTTGTGGTGTATAATGTAGCTGTAAATGTCCATTTTTAATAAACTGATAAAAATATTTTTTAAATAATAAGGTCGTATATATCATGCAGTTACCACCATATTATTCACAATTATTTAAAAAATAGTTGTAGATGGTAAATCTAAGTTCTAACTCGTTTAAGGTATATATTACATTTAAAATGAAAATTGTTTACTGTTTAAGGTCTTCTTATAATAATATTGTATTTTATTATTTCAATCTGAGTTCTAAGTGCTTTAATCGTATCGGTTATATGATATTTGAGCAGAGGTCAGCGTTGTCGTGACATCTATTATTATTATTATTATTATTATTATTATTGTTTACTATTTCTAATAGATAATATCTGATTTCTAGAATTCTATTTTTATATATCTGAAATGAATACATTCATAATATTCTTATTCCAATACCCAACTAATATTAATTTTAATAATATATAAATAATATAATAATGTAATAATGTAACATAATATATATTATAATTATATATTAATATATATTAATATTACTAATATTAATTATTATTATAAAATACAAAAATGTTATATACAATTTGTTAAGTAAAGATATTCTTTATTTTTGGTTCATTAATCTAATATATAAAAATCTCGTGTCACAAAGTTTGTTACCAAACTCCTCCGAAACGGCTGGACCGATTTTCATGAAATCTTTTGTGTATATTAAGCAGGTCTCGGAGAGTGATGTAAACTATTTTTCATACCTCTAGGTGTAAAGGGTGGCTCACCATCCCTATTTCCCTTAGTCACGCCATCATGTGTGAACGGCTGGACCGATTTCGCTCGAATTTTTTTTCAATTGTTTGTATTGCTAGGAAATAGTTTTTACGAAAGAAAATTTTGGAAAAACGCAACCCCGAGAAGTGTTCAAATAGGGATTTTGAGATTTACGATGGAGATATTTGTTTATAAATGGTTGCTATTACAAAAACATTTTGTAAACCTTTCGAAAACCGTCACTATAATTAACAAAATGCACGAAACATTGGTAGTCAAGATATTGATATTTTCGTTACAATTATCTTCATTATCGAAAAAAAAATATGATAAATGTATTAAAATACGCTCCTTAATTATATTATACGTGTATCTACCATTGGCTAACCCCTCCCCCATCAAGTTTTCCATTAAATCCCCTAAATATGTATCGTAGTTATGTACCTACAGTTTTGTATCTTTATTTTCACAAAATAAATACTACTTAATGGACAAAGTGACATGTATGTAAATTTGTTATTTTTACTACTGTCTACATTATGCAGACATTTTAAATACAATTCATAATATTAACGGTTAAAGTTATTAGACTGTTTAACTTATATTCTGCACAAGTTTATTTATTTTAGCATTTATTTTGTATTTGTAGGTAGTAATATTGTAATAGTATGCAATACATTCATACATTTTAGTTTATTTGTTCATATCTGTATTAAGGTATAATATTTACTGCACCCGCTGGACGCTGGCTGATTTTTATTTATGTTTAATATTCCAAACAAAACGTAAACGAGATTATTTTCAACTACGTACCTATTATAGTAAGTTATTTATAATTATTTTCATAATATAATCTGGGGCTTGAGCCCCCGAATAAATTTTATTGAGCTTCGCCCAATATGCTACTTACGCATCGTTCGGTAAATAGTCTTGTAAATGATCTTTATCACCGCACGAGCAATTGATTCTTGTACGATAATATAATATGGTAGTATATTACCTGTTTTTTTTTTATTATTATTGTTCTTTAACTTTATACTTTGTCACTATAAAATATGCCCTTGGACCGAATTATATTAGTTTTCAAATTGTTAAATCTCCGTGAGTTTATTGCCCGGAACAAACGCTCCGTAGTTTTGATTTTTAGTAGTGACAAACTCTATGCTTACAAGATTCCTATGTTTATATTATTGCATTGTCCAGTGCTACTTATTTTATGACGTACTTCGGTACGAATGTATTCGTTTTGCGATCGTTGCACTCGGTGGCGTAGCCAAGGGGGAGTGGCCAAGGGTGCTATATCCTCCCCCCAATGGACCGTCCTTAAGTACAATAATATTTAAAGTTTTACGACCCAAGTATTAACTAAATGTAATTAGGTGTTATATGAGCGTTATCAGGCAACAATTGAACAATCGTAATTTTATCAGTTGATATCACTCAATACTTGAAATTAGACGTTACATTCACAGACTTATAGACTCTACTTATCGATACTTGGTCTGCGGTCATATTACCATAACTCGAGCTTATCATTTTTTCTCGTAGAATTTTCATCACATAATATTATTAAATCCGTGGTTGTCACAATTTTTATTCCTTTTTGGATGTTCATCATGAATTTTAATTGACGTAAATAGTGTAAATATACGTATGGTACCATAAGCTATGAGTTTAAAATGTATTTTATATTTTACACATTACTAGTTACCTTTTCTACTTTTGAAAGAAGATTTTCTGTACTGAATAGGATAAAAACCTGTTTAAGGAGCAACATTATTGTTAATTAATGATTATTATTAAAAAAAATCAATTTAAATGCATATCGATGAAAATATTTTTCTAGATGTGACATGAAGTATTAAGAGGAGGGGAGGGGGGTGTTTAACTCGATCAAAAAGCATTTAGCCTTTCTCAATCAAAAATCCTGGCTACACTACTGAGTCACTGACAGGTAAGTGCAATATCCGTGTATTGCGAAATAATTAATAATAATTATAAGACTTTGGTTTATTGTTTTTCAACATCAAAATCGGCTATTGAGAATGTTAATTATAGAACTGTGCAAACTGTTTGTGAGCAAAGATCAAACAATTTAAAAATTATATTAAGATTGTTGATGGGAAAGTTATGCTTATTGGCAAGAAGTAGTTCTAGAATTTTCTAAAGTTCTAGCAATGCACGAAATGTAATGAATACAAATTCTGGGAGATGAGGAAAAATAATAATAATAATAGTTTGCAATATTAGTGGTAGTTTTGTTTGATATATTAATATATTTTCATAGAAGCGTAATATCATGTTATGTAAGTATTAGTATTAATATGCACATTAACAATTTTTAAAGCATTTTACAGTAAACTCGATGGTATCACAACACGGACAAACAACAATTTAATTAAAATTGAGAAAGTTAATTAATTAAAATATTAAGAACTGCGACTACAGCCAATAGCATTGCACAAAATTAATATACGAATAATCGTATTCGATATTCTGTTCGATAGGTACTTACGGTATAAAATCGCACTCAAATTTCGATTTAATATTGTAATATAATATCAAGTCTAAGGTATCGTAATACGAATGAAACACATCCGCCCTGGACTGCCCAGTCTTGACCCTTCGAAATATAAATTTTTTTACCGACCCGTATTTATTACTATTTTAGTGACCCGTATTGGGCAAATTTTAATATTAATAAATAGTAATAATGACTCTTATCATATTCGTTGACGAAATAGGAAATAAGGAATTACCTTGTTTAATGTTATATTGACACAGAGCAAGGGCAGTCAAACGGATGATATCGGACGATTTCAAAGTCGATCATGTTAGAATTTATTTTTAGGCCACACCTAACCTAATCTATATATTATGTAGGTTCTCAATAATACAAAAAACATATTTTATGGAAGTGGATCCTCAAGGTTAAGTATATTTTTAGTAAATTTCTGATGGAAAAAACACGATCACCTTGACATAGATTATTCGAGTTCTACCAGCCAACGTCTATTAAAATGTTTTGTATTACAATTTCGATGATGTAGATACTTCCGATTTAATTCGGGATCGTTAATATTATTATAAATCAAAAGTAAAACGTTATATTTGTTAATGGTGTATTGTTATAAAATTTGATAATAGCTCCTTCGGAAAAAATTTCGTAGAAGATAGATGCACTTACGCTCTGTTCGAACCGCAGCTGACGAGATGTGTCTCAATAAAATTTCTGTTACATGAAGAATTGTGGTCTGACGATTATTCTCGATTTTAATTAATAAAACTGTTTTAGTGAGTTTACAAAAATAGTGTGCTGATACATTCTAATCGAGAAATTAGTCGAATACAATATTATAGATATTAATAATATACTTTGCACGAGAATAAAATATGATGTCTTGTCAATTAAAATACTAATGAATTTATAAACATTGTTTTAGTTTAGTCTTTCCCAATGTTTAGTTGTTTTAATTTTTAATTTATATTAGTTATAAATAATATGACAAGATGACATTTATTCTCTTGCGAAAAATATAAATATTTATAATGAATAGTTTTCTCGATTTGAATTCGATTTAATTTAAAATTCACCGAACACAACTCGTGTAACCTGAAAAAGCCCGAGAGATACAATAATTCAGTATTTGGGACTCGACTCGTCTGCAGCCGTTCGAACGAAACACATTTCTATAGATATTAATGGGAAAATTCAAACAGTACCTTTCTCACCGAGATTTTCGACAAATTATTACACGGATCGTGATTTTTTGTTATACTTATGTGAGAGCTGGCCGACATCCTTCGAGAACGAAAGAATATAGCTGAACGAAATTCAAAGGGATATCTTATAATACTCAGAGATAGAAATAATTATCGATTTCTACTAATGCAGTTTTTTAAGGGTCTCCGCGGGCTAGTCCCTGTTGTATGGATGGCGACTCTAATGGACCTGACTGCAACGGACACGTGTATTGTAAAAAGAGACATTATATATTATTTGTTTTGCCCTCGATAAATTCGAAAAATACTAAACCGATTTTGAAGTGGTGTTCACCATTATTTCTAGAATTTCAAGAAGTATATGCTATATTACATCATCATATACAACCGATCCTTTCCCGGGAAAACCGAGCGGAAAATATTAATACAAAAACGTAAAAGGATAAGGAAATAATGTCACGATAATTATCTAATGATTCTAATGTATGTATCAGGATGCTTATGCTTTGAATAAAATATTTGAGTGCTCGTGCACTAATAAATAGATAAATATGTATTAAGCATTTTTGTTATTTAATGAAAATTAAAAAAAGGGTTTAAATGTATTATTAATTACTAATGTTAGGAGTAAAGTTACTAACCGGATTTTTATGTGAATGCATAATTCTTCTACATTTCACCTAGAATTATTTTGATTCGAAATGCTGACGTTTTGTAATGTGTAGATTCTATGGTTATTATTTTTGAGTAAAAATGACTATAATTTGCATAATTTCTATATATATTTCTACATAAAAGTTGCATTTTTTTTTAAATAGTTAGTGCATTTTTTATTTTTTGCTTTGATTCACAGAGTTTATTTTCTTTTAAATTTAACTTGCCGTTTTGACCATTGCCAGACAGAAATTTCCAATTTAAAAAATCTAAAATCACATTTTGTAACTTTATGTTGGTACTTGTTCCATATGTTTCTAGACATCATAAGACAAATTTCCATTTGAGAATACACGCAATATAACAACCTTTAGTTCATTTTGAAAAAAATATGTTATTTATGATTTTCAATGTTTTTGGAAGTACCTGACTATACAGTATAACAATATAATAATATCAGCTATATATTGCAGTAGAAATTTAAATAGAAATATCTTATTGATTCAGCAAACATTCATATTCTTGGCAAAAACAGCTAAAAACAATATATTCAATTTGATGATTTTTGCTACTAGGTACTTAATATATATCGAAAACCATAAAATAAGTGATCAAAACCAGAAAAATTATATAAATGCACTAATGTGCTAAATTTCAGAAAATATGCAAATTATATTTAAAAAAAAAATTAAAAAATTAGCTCATTTCTTAACCGAAAAATCATATCATATCTTAAGACAAAATATTACAATTAAATATAAATTTAAGTAGAAATTATCAAACGTTCGTGTTCATGGCAAAAACGCTAAATTCGCTAAAAACATTACATTATTTTATTCAGTGATTTTTTCAACTATTTCTACACTTATATAGTACTTATAAAATAACCAATAATTACATTTCAACTAGATTTACAAATATAAATCAATATACAAAAAATGAATTATACAATGTGTTAATTATATTATATAATTAACACATCGTATAATTTAATAAACATTGTAATAAAATTGTTGATTACAGTAAGTTCATAAATTAAACCTATACTCTATATTTTATTTTTTCACATATTATTCTATTAATTTGTTTTTAATATACTTCTAACATTTTTTAGAGGGTTTCAAAATATTTTCACTAAACACATTTACCTAAATCCATTGAAAATTAATACGTAATTTGAAGAAACTTGTAGAATTATAATATTATTCGAAATAAATAAATATTTAAACACGTTGCATTTACGATTAATCAGGAAAATGCCGAGGACAGAAATAAAAAATCGCATAATATAGGCAATAACACCGATGATTGATATTATATAGTATGATATTCCGATTAGTCGCAAAGTTGGTATTTACTATTTACCTAAGCTATATTGTTGTGTTCTGAAAACCAGCGAGAATATCAAATCGATTTTTCTAAAAAATCAGAAAATTGTTGAATTTAAAGATTATTGATTAAAAATCAACAAGTGAAGTAGTCGAATGGACAAGTATATTATTATTTCTGTAATGGGTATTGAGTGTGTAGAAAATTTGATAATTGCAAATTTCAGATTCTAAGTGTAACGATTGAAAGTATTGATTTTATAGCGATGTGTATGGTGTTCTTTTGTGTGTCAGAGACACTTTTTCTAGTTGATAAAATTATCAGATCATCAACTCCCAAGGAGATTTCTGGTAGCAAATCGGATCAAGTTGGTAGTTTTGGGCTGTCAAAATTAAAATTGTTGTCTTTTTCAAAATAATCCGGGAAATCCCGCCAAAAAAAAAAAAAAATACGAAAATATGTTAAAATTATAATTTTATTATTAATATAATTACTTGCAGGTTACCTTGGTCAGCAAAAAGTTAGATCATCTTCGCTTGGATTTAATTTAGTTTTTCTCCTATAAATCTCGATTAAAAATAACTATTCTTTTAGTCGAAAAGCTTGAAAATGTAACACAAAATTTTTTATCCTTTGTTGGATAAACACGATTTTTTTTTATAAGCGTTTAAAATTCAAACGTAGACAATATATGTCCAAATCAAAAAATTTGCAAACCATTTTGTAGTTGAAAATGTATAAATAATATTTACTTTATAAAGGTAAAGCTTGGAAATTTAGTAAAAGGTTCATCGTAAAGAGCTCATACGTTGTTTAAAAAATAACTGATAAATTTAGTAAAAAAAAAGTTTTTTCAAAAATGAATTTAACTTACTAACAACAATGCCAATTTGATAAAAATTGTATCATAGACTCACCTTTTTTATCCGAATCGTATTTCATGGAATACAATGAAATTACGCCATAGAATTAATATTTAACTCGTGACCCACTCAACAACTATAATTTCGGTCAACTCACTTGTTCACAATTTTTACAGTTTTTTTTTTTTTTTTTTTGATAAAAAAACAATTAATGCAATTTCAAAAACGTTTAATCGTTTTTCGCAATGATTTATTTTTTATTTCAATATTGATAAGTTTACGGTGTTGTTAAGACAGATTTCGCTTTAACAAATTTCGTAAATACATATAATAAGTTACTCGCACGACATTTATTGCTTTGATATATATTTTATTACATGTATTTTTTTTTTTTTACGAGAATTTATAATTTGAAAAAAAATCTTACGGATATTAAACAGGAAACCGGGCTTAGGTCAAAATCGTTTTTCGAAGCAATTATTTATGGTTTTGATATTATGGCGTACCTACGATGATGACGATGACGATGATGATGATAATAATTATTTATGATAGTATCTACGTACACTATATATTTTCTAACTTTTGTAACCTTGGAACGAATGGTCAGGTCAATCTGAAGTTTATTTTTTTCACGAAAAAACCGAATTTGTAAAAGAACACTTTTTTACCAGTAGTTAGGTACTTACTTGGAATAAATATAATATTCAAATTCAAACATTCCAAACCCCCATTTGATTGCGGAAGTATTCGAACCATACATTTTATATTTTTATGTAAATTTTAATTTTCTGACCTACTCTTCCTTGAGGCTTCGTGCTAACGCTTGATATATTAAACAATATTATTTATCATTTAATGTGAACACAATAAATATATAATATTATCTAAATTATTATATTGACTAGTTGGTATGAATTGGACATTAACAAGTTAAAAAGTTAAGTTACTTTTAACTAAGTTATTTGACAAGTTACATTTATTTTCCTAAATAACTTTTAACTTAACGAATTTGTTTTATTTTAAAGTAACTTCTTACTTACCAAGTTAATTTATTTTAAAGTCACGTTAATTAATTTATTTTTTCTAATATAAATTTCATAGATTTAAAATTATATTTTGATTTTTATAACTTATTTTTATATAAAAAAAATAATAATTGTATGAAAAATCAAATACTATTTATGTTATTTTTTTCTGTATTCTAAATAAGTTCTAAACTGTCGCATGTGTTTCGTATTATTTCTATATTTGAGATTTCAATAAGCATTAAAATAACGTAATAAGTACTTAGTTACGAGTAAATAACAAAAAGATTCAATATATTATAAAATGCATACTGTAAAATATAAGTTGTTATAAGTAAAAAATTATAATATTTTAATATTTTTTAATTTACAGAAAATATGATTATATACTATTATTATTAAACAGAAATATTATAAGACTATAGTAGTATATATTTGTATGTTCTGAGTTATTTCGTTTATTTTACATGGTAATTTCAACAAGCTCAAGGGAGATGTCTCCCTTGAAGGACACTGATTTTACCATATTACACATCACAGGGATATTACACTGCCGTTGTCCACACATTTACCCTTCACACAAAAATATTTACCGTATTATATTTTACAGGGAGATTTCAAAAACTTTGTTCACGATTTTCTCCCTTGCGTCAAAAACTGTACCGATAATATAACATTCTTTTGCAAATACGTAATTTTTTAGAATGTAAGTGAATTTAAAATAATGTACATAAAAATAAAGTATTATAAGAACATTTTTATATTAGATATTTACTTTTTATTTGGAGAACTAAACTTTCCCACCCACTAAATTAAATTGGATATATTTTTAATATCAGGTATGTATACATTTTGTTACTTTAAAGTTTTGAATAAACATAAGCAGCACTAGCTTTATTTGTCCCTCTGTTTTGATTTAATCATATTCATCAAGGAATAAAAATGTTTACAACTGTATGTTGAAGTGTTCACTAAAAGCATAGAATGAGCAATTATTTTTAGAAAAGTCACATACATTTTATTTTTATATTTAATATCCAAATTATTTAAAAATAATAAATAATTTCTTTTCAACATTATTTTTCATTAAATGCTATATTTAAGAACGATATAAAAATACTTCCCTATTAAAATTTAGTCAACACAGCCATGACGCATTGAAGCCTAAGCCTTTGCTGTATACATGTCATGGATCTACCTCCCCTGCTCTATAGGAACTTACACAAAGTTACTGTAATAAGTGAGTAAAAATAGCTCAGTCGGACATGTGTCTGCTACTGTTATATATTCAGATAATATGAGTTAACAAATATAATCATTAAACAAAACTAATACTTTGAACTTATTTAACACACACACACACACACACACACACACACCCGCGCGCGTCATAATTTTTAGGAGAGGAATATCATATCAATTGAATTAAATTAATAATATTTTTACCAGGAAAATTGATTTAATTATATATTTTTATTTTTTTAACATGGTTAAGAAATAAGATGGCAAGATATGGCCTCCAACATAAACATTTATTTTTAGTTGTATATTTTTGTTTAATAAGTAAGTACTGATTATGAAAATGGAATCTCATATATGAAATCCCTTTCCAGTGAATGTGTTACATTATTAATCTGGTTTAGTTTGATTGTAACAGTTCTTTTGTTACCAATCAATTTTTAATGTGTTTTAGGACCTGTGCTGATATACATGAACATTAATACTTCATTAGGTTAAAGTAACTAAATGTATACATACCTGATATTAAAAATATATCCAATTTGATTTAGTGGGTGGGAAAGTTTAGTTCTCCAAATAAAAAGTAAATATCTAATATAAAAATATTCTTATAATACTTTATTTTTATGTACATTATTTTAAATTCACTTACATTCTAAAAAATTACGTATTTGCAAAAGTATGTTATATTATCGGTACAGTTTTTGACGCAAGGGAGAAAATCGTGAACAAAGTTTTTGAAATCTCCCTGTAAAATATAATACGGTAAATATTTTTGTGTGAAGGGCAAATGTGTGGACAACGGCAATGTAATATCCCTGTGATGTGTAATATGGTAAAATCAGTGTCCTTCAAGGGAGACATCCCCCTTGAGCTTGTTGAAATTACCATGTAAAATAAACGAAATAACTCAGAACATACAAATATATATTACTAAAGAATTTTTTTACATATGTTAGTGCTTGGACAACATTAATTGATGCAAAACTTTATGTTTGAGAGATATTTAAAGTTGATATACATTTTTAAAATCAACCTTCCAAAATCTCTCTATAATATGATAAACAATTAAAAATGTACAAATTATTTTATATGTTTCTAAATCAAGAAACTTTTGTATTATACATTTTTTTGTATTTCGATAGAGTCACGTGATGAAATGGCTGTAACGTAAATTTTGAATCACCCGTGCATATTAAATATATATTAAATATATATTTATGTTATAAACAACAATGATGCACATTTTTTCAAAAATAAAAAAAATCGCAATTTTTTGTAAATCTTTTTTTTTTGCAACTCTAGAATTTTGACTCTATATTTTGCCTCTAACAACTATGCACACATACAAAAGTGTATCGGGAAAAATTTCAATAATTATTAAAATATTTATATTCTAATATTTAACAATCGCTTTGCGTATTCCATCTTACGGTGCAAGTTCATTATAATAATAATATTATACTTTGAGATGTTTTTTCAACCGATTCGGAAACGGCGCCGAATTCCGCAATGGTCTATTAGACGAAACGATCTTCGAAAAAGTATAAATAAACACAATATTATTTAGCAGCCGATAATGCTGATGAGTGTTCGTGGCATGAATGAAAAAATCAATTGAAAAAAATTCTAAATGGATGTGCAGACAGATACGTGCATGGAAATTGAACGGCCAAAACGGTTGCAGCGAAAACGGGTCGGCCATAACAATAATAATATTATAAAATACATTTTATACAAAATATCCCACCTCAACAACAATTTAACTGAACAAAAGACAATAATATAATGCAAAATACTTATTTGAGTAAAACAAAAATAAAAAATTGAAAACGAATAATAAAATGTAACTACGGTTGTAGTCGGATAATAATATTTAAGAGGGCACGATATTATTTAGTAATATGCTTAATTAGATTTTTTCAATTGATTTAATATCAACATAAAAAATCATGTCAATTTAATTTTCTCTCTTCTCCTCAACCGTCACATTGTCTCTTCTTAACCCTTCACTGCATGACAACTTAGATTTTTGTAAATAAATTCTAATTTATGTGAAATTTTACCAGGATTTCACCAAAAATAAAAAAAAAAAATCTACTATTAATATTTGCAAACATGTTAACAAACATGTTGTTGAGGTCAAATTTGACCTTCCATGCATTCGTAGGTACATATTTTACACAAAAAGAATTCCATATAAAATTGATTTTAATTTTTGATAAATGTAATAATATTTTACTTAAACTTGAATAGAAAAAAAAATTAAAACTTTCTTAACTACGTATATAAATAATTAATAATACTGAAATATTAAACATATTTTTATACATAACATATATATAAACATATTTTTGTATAAATAACAATATACCAAAACAAAACAAAAAAAAATTTAACATTCTTTATAAATAATAATAAATATGTACTTAATTATGTTGTATCGAACATTTTAAAACATGTTTTTTCTTTTCCATAGCATAAATATACCTCGTATTTTTCACACTGACTAAACGTTTTGTCAGTACATCCCGGTATTTTACATTGCCGTCTTTCTGTACTCCAATGAGGCCAGTGATTTTGTCCATCCAGTCTTACTTCAATGTTTGGAATATGAGCTGTTGGTTTTCTTTTTTTTTTTAATTAGTTAATTTTCTAAAGAAGAACGTCTTCCTCTTGTAGGTTTTTTATATTGTTTTTTATATTTGATTCAGTATTTACTATTTATATAATTGATCATCAGCATGTGTGATATTAAAATAAATGTGTGAATCGTTTTGTTTAAAAATCTCATGTAGTTTAACTAATATAATTTTAGTACAATATATGTATTTATATATATATTTTTTGCCGTAATTATTATTACTAGAAATAGGTTAGGAAATTATCTACAAAAATAAACAATGCCCTTAGTATAATATTTTCATAGAGATTTCATAAAGTAAATTTAGCATAAAGTGACGTTTGATAACAGGTACCTAAATCGTTTAAGTGAAAATCGAAAATTCGAAAATCAAATTGTACTCGAACAAAAAAATCGAAATTCTATTATTAATTCAAATATTCCAAACTCTAATACTGTTCAAATTCCAATGAAATGTACAAACTCGAAAAAAATCGAACACACGTCAAACGTTGTTTACAAAAAAATATGTTTTCGATGTTTATTTTTGTTTTAATTTGTTGATCGTCTTTTTTACTGACGAACAATATACTCGTATTTTATGATTCAGTTCAAAGGTGAATATTCGTACTAATTGCCTTATAGTTAGTTATTTTTTTAACTTTAACATTACAAAAATTAAATTAAAACCATAGTATTATCGTCCGAACACCAATTATTTTATTTCTCGTACTATTAAATTATTTATACTTTATTCTTTATTCAGACTTAAGACTAACCTTGTTATAATTATTTCGGCTCAATTCAAAAATTCGGTTTGGGTAACAGTATAATATCAAACGAAATGTTTGGTTCGTGTTCGATTTGACATACAGTTCTAAAAAATTCGGGTTGACATATTATAATTAAAAGGTTATAGATTCGAGACCATATTTTTGAGTTTGACCTTCTTTTAAATCAACACTGGCCGATCTATTTCAAAATGGTTTGATTACTATCTACACATTTTTTTTTCAATTGCACCACGACGGCATCAGATCCACTTGTAAGAAAGTATTACTTACTGAATTGGTATTTAAACATTTTCTCAAAATCGTCTCTAAGAAATCCCATCGTAATTTTATTCATAAATACAACGTCCTCCGAAGAATTCATTAAATCAATTGTTTGTTTAATCGAACTCATGATAATTACGAAATTTAACGGTGACTTGGGGGGGATAGGTAACCATAATAATATTATAAGGAAATTTGCGATAAAATCATCAACTATGAAATTGTAATTAATCAAATTAAATCGTAATAGTTGGTTTGAAGATTGAATATGATACTTATATTATAATCTTGCGTAAACGATCTATCACTATTGCACATTATATAATATTATTGGAAATACGATGCGGCAATGACGAGACGGATTAGCGTTTTTGTGTAAGTGTGTTGTATCAAAATATTATGGTAATAATATTAATAATAATATCGTTGAGCCTTTTCGCAAAGATTTTCTTCAGATTGATTAAGTATAGAATAATATACGAAATCAACGCGATTGAATTACGGATTCTAATTAAATTCCCGCCGTCGCTTTGATGCGACCGGGTCGTGGATTTATTTAAAATCGTCCCCCCCATCCAATTAATTTTTTTCCAATATCTTGTATAATACATATATATCACATATTACGGTACCCTTATAGCTATGTACGAGGGTGGCTTTATTGCGCACACGTATGCTACGCCGACCCCCACCTACCCTCCAAACCACATCAACTCCCTTCAACCTTATCAACCCCTAACTACCCCCACCTATTCCCACCAACCCTCTCCAACCTCTATCAACTATTCTATGTATATACATATATATACACACACAAAGAATATATATATTATAGATGTATGCTTACATAATACCTACCTACCTTCTCTTCATCTTCTTTTAATATTCATGTACATAATCAATTTCAGTTGATTTGTTTTCTCGTTCGTCGTGCGGTACTGCTGCTGCAAAGTCAACTTTGTCGTGGGACAGACCTTTATTTATTTATTTATTTATTTATTTTTATACTCTTTCTCCGAACGACAACTGTACGTGGCGTAGATACCTACTGTATATATTCCATATGCGCGTGCCGTTTTATATTTATATTTACTCGTCGAGGGGGAAACGAAAATAATTAAATAATCCTGAAAAAAAGACCGTTTTTGCTTTATAATTTAGACATCTCATTAGATCGTATTTTATTGCTTCTTTTTAGCTTTTCGCAGACGGCGAATTCTCAACAGACAACGCGAAAATAAATTATTTATTGTTTATTTTATCGATTTACATAAGGCTTATTATTCTGTACACTATGAGCATGCAATATATTATACACTATAAAATAGTGTTTTATAGAAAGCAAAAGTAAGAATGACCAGATAAATAAAAAATAAAAAATTGATACTAGTTAAGTATGTGAAAAAACAAATTATAAAAATTATATGGATTATAAATAGTTTAAGATTTATTCGTTTCTGAAAATTCCCAAAGTGAATGTTTTGAAAAATAATTTTCTAGTTTCGAATTAATTTATTCTGAAAAAAACATTGATTTTTTAAAAAATAAACAACTCAATTGTTTTTAATATCAGCATTTTTCTGAAAATTAGTTTTACAAAATTTGTCATTTTAAAAAAATAAAATATAGGTCATAAAAATTTTAATTTTTAGTATTAAAAAAATACAAACTAAACAAATGTATAATGTACTTATAGCACATGCATCTATAAATTATATATAAAAAAAATTTTTGATTATAAGAAACTATAATAAAAGTTTTTTTTCATTTATCAGGTCATTGTGTTATTACATATTGTGAACTCCTTCGTCCACACCTTGTCATCCAATCGTGTGACGTATACATGAATTAATTAAAGGCATTTAAAAATTATCAATTTTGTTATAAAATCTATAAGGCATAAAAAAATTATATATAATCTATATTTTAGGTATTTTTTTAAAAAAATTATCCTTTGGTCTTAACTCATGTGTAGGTATATATTATTGATTCCATCATTATTTTAAAAAAAATAAGATCTCTACAAGAACCTCTTTATTGGATTTCTGAACTTATCAACACTTGAAAAGTTTTAATCAGTGTAGTAGACAATTGAAATTTCAGTGTTAATTTTTGTCAACAAGATTTATAAATTTATTTAAATTAAAACTTAAAATTGTTTATAACTTATAACTCTAAAATATTTGATTTGTAAAAAATAAAAAAAATAAATTTAATATAAATTTGACTTAAAAGTATTAATTGAGCAATCATTTTCACCATTAAAAAATATTATATGAGCTGGTAGGTATATTATACTATAAATTAGAAAAATTTATTTAGTAAATTTCATAACATTATATATTATAGAAATCAAATTTTTACTTTGCATATTTTTAGGTTTTAGAAACGTATGTATGCATATTTAAGCCACTTAACTTTTAGTACACGTCTCAGCTGTTTTTGATGTAAAATAGTAAACAATAAAATGTGCATTAATTATCTAATAAAATCTTAAACATTTTCACTATCTTCATCGCAGAAATGAAATGAAACGAAAATAATCACGTCACAATATTAATAAGTAATTTATCGAACAATAATGCTCTTGTGAAGGAAGTACCTATATATGAAAATCACATCGAAAATGAAAAGAGCTGACCGGAGAGGGGTGAGGTGTAGTAAATATTCTGACCCTCACCTACTCATAATGCACGGCGTACATATGTATACGGCACACCCACGAAACGTTTTTATTTTATTTTATCGCCAAGTTTTCATTTGCGAGGTTGGCCGATAAAGTTTATTATACACTGCTGCAGAGACTTCACAGTCAGCGTTGTCCGAAAAAAAAAGTTGGCCTTTGGGGAATGCGATTTTTATGTTTCGAAAAATATTGAAAAAGCAGACGTGCAGTATAGGGACAACACATCATGTATGCTGTAGATTATGACACGTGTCGGTTAAGTTATATCCAAACACCGAATGGCGGGTCGTTCTCCGTATTCGGTCTGTGCTCGACGAAAAACTTTTAAAGTAGCACAATATAATTTTATCGTGTATAATATTTTCGGCAATAAAATATATTATAAATTGCGAATATAGGTAAGTACAGAATAATAATATTGTGTTAGAAAAACTTCCGTCCGATAGTATTATTATTATTATTTGGCGGCGCCACTAGAATTCTGAACTCGGAGATGCTACAATAATTATAAATCATTTAAACTAATATTGTTAAACTATTGATGTAGGAAATAGATGACCAAAATATTATCTAGATAGAGATAATAGATTATTGATAGGAATTATATCTAGATGAATATAAAAATTCTTAAAGTATATTATATAGAGTGATTCAAAATGTACATTATAGTCATTTTATCACATAAATATTCAAAATACAAAAAATGCATAGGTAGTACAAAAATTTCTTGATTTAGAAACGTCTAAAATGATTTGTACATTTTATAATACTTTACAATATGATAGGTGGGTTTTAGGGGGTCAACTTTAGAAATTTAAATGGTAACCTACACTTTTTTTGCAAACATAATATGAAGATATTTTTTTAATACGTTTTAGTGTTTGAACAACATTAATTGATGTAAAACTTTATGCTTGAAAAATATTTAAAGTTTTTATAAATATCTAAAGTCAACCACCCAAACATCCCCCCTCCCAAAAAAAAAAATATTGTAAATAATTATAAAATGTGCAAATAATTTTAGATGTTTTTAAATCAAAAAAACTTTCATTTCATATTTTTTTCTCAACATTGAATCAATAATGTGGCCCTAGTATAAATTAATAGATAAATATAATAAATAAACCATAGACCTTATACTCATAGACAGAGTGTAGTGGTAGTTCCCGGGGTGAACGTGGGTAACGCTGTTCGTGTTGTTCCGCCTTTCTGCGCATGTGCTTAGACTACACTAGCACACCAGTTTATGCATAGTTAACAGAATAAATACCAAGATTTTTTTATGGCATTTATTACTAAATCTAGATTATTTTTTAATTATTTTGAATTTTTGGGGCATTTTTAGGGTATTATATTCCCGGTCCTAATTATAATATTATAAAAAGATTATGGTTGGAATATTGTAAATCAATATAATGTGGAATAAAAAATGAAGTATGAATAATTATTTATGCTACTTGTGATGGCATTTCTGTAAAGCAATTTGCCGTCACTACACCACCCAACTCCGTCAGTTTAGAATGCTCCATCATTAATGTAAGTTCTATGAGATAAATGCGATTTATCTAAATGAAAATAATATATAAGCAGGTTTTTTGTATTTTTATACATACTTGTTGTAAATTATGCAGTCATATAGCCAAAAATTTCCCGTAGTTAGGGGGGGGGGAGGACCACTAGAATAATATGCTTCAATATTTTATCCAGTAACCAATTTATTATATTATATTAAAAAAATTGTTTAAAATATTTCTGATTTATAGTTTTTATTTATAATTTAGAAGTAAAAAAAGATTTTCATAATTTGTATTCAAATAATTATACGCCAAAATTATTATTACCTAGACATATAAATCATAGTGTTTTTCTGCAGCTCCAATCGATCAAAAGTAACTATGTGCATTAAAATAATCAATGGAAATAATTAAATAATGACTATCAAGATATATTTTATAATTATTATGACTGCTTTGAAATGGCTTATACTATTGAATAAATAAATGCCTATAAATAAAAAAAAATGTTTAAATACGTTAATATAGAGACTTTTTGCATTGTACTTATCGTCCCATGGTCTCCACTGCGACGGCACTCGATATTACAATATTTTAACAGTGTCCCGTATTACATTAGTTGTAAGCCTCGAAATTTGATACATTTTTTTTTTAAACTTCTAAGACAATACTTTAATAGCTGGAAATGTGTCTTATTAGCATCGAATCTAAATAACTATAGTATATATTACTATATATATATTACTATATATATTACTATATATATACTATAATATATATTTTGAATTTTTTTTGCATTTTCTGACTTTTATAGGTCATTTTTTAAAATATTTTGGCAAATTTTCCACATTATAAATCATTTTGTACTAGTTTAAAGAAAAATAACTAGTTTATTGAAAACGCACTATTAAATCATATCATTCGTCAATAATAATATATTCATACCTTGTTATTGCACTCTCCCGAATTTGCAATCGCTTCACTTCTTATCGTTATTCTCGTCTAGTATCGGCCATTTTGGTATAACTTAAAAATTGGAAATTACAAATTACTATCCGATTTTATCTCATCGATTATAGTCTCTATTGTCGTGTTATAGTGAATTATATACAAATGTTTTATTAATTTTTTTTTGTCATTTTTACGTAATATTTGCATAGTTAGGTCAGTTTTTAATCTTTTTAAGGTTATCAACTTTCGAGCCTACATATATATATATATATATATATATATATTATGCACATCAGTCTGTTGGGTGTACCGCGAAATAAACACGCGACGGTGGTGTGTTTTATGTCGGTGGTGTAATCCCTTTACAACTTTACCGTATAGTTGATGCGGGGAAAACTTAAGAAATTAAATATACAACGGCGACGATGGCGGCGGCGGCCAAAGCACAAACTTTTGTGTTTCAAAGTGGTTCGCAAAGAGGAGGCGGTGTTTTTTTTTTTTTGTATACGACGAGGTCGGCCCTCCTCTATAGCTGCCAAAAGCAATATAATATCCTCGTAACCGCCGACAAACAATTTAACCCGTTTTTATGAAAATCGTCGTCGTCGTCGTTGTTGTTTCTGTTATTATACGCAGCTGGAGCCTGCTCCCCTCGGGTAATACGCGTTTTTTAGACATCTGTTGCCTCTCGCACGCACACACATAAGAAAATGTCAGTATTAGGGGGTTGTAAAATTATGTCTGAAGAACAAGTCTCAAGACCGACCCACCCAGAGAATTACAAGTAATAGGTATATTTAAAATCAGATATTGCGACGGGACTACGTCTGTCAACTACTATTCGTCTAAGAAGAATTAAAGAAATTTGTAACATCCACCAAGCATAAAAATTCTCATGTATACCTTAATAAAAAATTAAGTAATAAAATATATAATTATAAATAAAATAAATAATAATAATAAATATAATTGCAATTAATAAAAAATACAATATTTTGCATTATTTTTTTTTTTATTTAATTTGGTGTAAAAACAGTTAGATAATGAATAAAAATAAAGATCTTAAAAATGTCCTCGAGTAGGATATGTGCTGTAAAAATTTTATGAAAACTTAGCCTACCGTGATTAAAAAAAGTTTGAAAACCACTGATATGTATTACAAGGCTGTGAATTTAATGTATTTGAAGGTTTTTCTTTTTTTCCTACACCGTAAAAAAATGGATTCGGCCAAATTTTGTTTTGACTTATTTATAGTTTAAATACTAAATTTTATTTTGAATATTTTTGCATATTTTACGACTTAAGGCATATAATTGCATGTTTTTATAACTTCTTTGTAATAATACTTATTTTTTTAATTTTTTTTTATTAATTCCGGCTGTTTTTTAATAGTCATTTTTATAGAACATTTTTTTGAATTTTAAGTGAATATTTTTGTATTTTTTTTTAGTACATATTCTTAATCAAATTTTTCTCAATTCAGTGTATTAAATGCATAGCCCTGTATTATATATAAATATCTACAGTATAATTATGCTACAATTCATTTTTGCGAACAGACATGTTCCAAAACGAAACATGTCAAATTAAAACACAGATCGCAGGTTTTGTTTGACAATGGAGTCGATTTTGAAAATTGGAATCAATATATAGTATCTAATACCTTGATTCCTTAGAGCATTGTCAAAATAAATCAATAATTTCATATTGCTCATTAACATAAAGTAAACAATACGTAACGAATAACTATCAAGATTAATACTATATATAAGTACACCTCTCATTTATTATAGACATTAATTTATAAAATATTTACGAGTAATATATATTAATAGTATTTTATATATAACCGTACATCAAAAACATGATATTATAATATATTTTATTATATTTTCATAAAATCAAAAATATATAATATATATCTACATACGTTTGACCTGCTAAAAATTTTGATATTTTTATGTGGCTCCCGAATAAAAAAAATTGGAAACCCCTGGGAAATGTTGTGCATATCGCATCATTGACGTTTCGGCAGCGGCGGCTAACACCGTTTCCAAGTTTTACCCAACTCAATGTAACATTGCGGTAGAGGGTGCATTTTCGATAAAAACACTGATCTTGGCTGCCGTGGATTTGACTGAATAACATAGTTTACCATTTCTTTTTTTTTTGGGAGGGGGGGAGAAGCGTCGAGAGAGAGTTCATTTTTTTTTTGTCGTGCCGTCATTTATACGGCGATTTACTACCCTTCACCGTACACTATCATTCGTAGCATAAGAGGGTGGAGATAGATATTACTGAGTGAGAAAATCGCATCTCCTCACGGGACCTTGACAAAAAGATTCTGCACTCGGGAATCGGTCTGAAGAAAAGCGTACAAACTAGGTAAATAATATAATATTATATTGTATAACTAAAAGGTTAAAAAAAAATACAAAAACCGTGTGCCATTTCATTCGAAACGTACCTATTATATTATGCCCGGCGAAGTAATATAATATCATATTTAATAAAATTGTATAATTTATAAATTTTATAAAGAACCCCACTCCTAATGGATTGGTTTATTTTTTTATAAAAAACGAATTTGTATAATGTACAATATTGTAATATACGTTTTGACGCGCCGGTGGTTGGCCTCGGGCATTTCGACAAGAAGATAAAAGCCGAGTTTTATTTCGAAATATTAGATACTATAATTAAACACAATTGGTGTAGGTAGATATACATACTTTCAGAGTTGGAATTAGATAAGTAATTTACTTATCTAGATAAAGATAATTGACAACAAATTATCTAGATAAAAAAAGATATTCTTTTTCAATATATTTAAATTCAACTTTTTAAGGATACACCTCAGCTATTACTTAAATATGATTTAAACACAGATAATAAGTTTACATTAAGGTGTGTAGTAGACATTTATTCATGAAATGAATAATATAATTTTAAAATTAAATATTTTATACTTTTAATGTTATAATGATAAATAACAAAATACTTTTATGTTAAATATTATTACCTATTAAAATGTACATATAATACGAATTTATAATTTAAAACATTATTATTCATGCAGTTGAATTTATCTAAAAACATATATCTGGAAAGGTGATTTTTTTTGTCTAAGATAATTAATTAGATAACTTGCAACTATTAAATTTATCTAGATAAGATAAAAGATAACTAAATATGTATCTAGATGAGTCTCAACTGTTCACAACTGATTAAAGTGAGTATAATATTTATTGTACTTTCTGGACAATGATTTTTTTTCTCAATTTTATATACGGCCCCCATTCCTAGTGTACAATATATGTTTCCTTTGAAAAAAATATTAGTTGGTACAATAGTATATAGTAATCATCTATACAAAACTTTCTAGAATCTCGAAGAATCAAATATTGTGTCTTGAATCTCTCGATAGAAAGACGATTATAGTTTATAAATATCACATAACGAACGGTATTATAATACTGCTTTATTGTTTTTGATAATTTATATTATCAAACGTGTACATTGAACGTGTTTATTAATATACACTTATTATGCATAAAAATATCATTGGCATTGGTAAATGGCTTGGAATAAAATCAATATAGCTATTTGCTATTTGTATTTTTATAATACCCAATAAATCACAAACGGAATAAATTGTCCTTCTAGGTAAATATAATCTCATTAAATATGAATTATACTCAATACGCGGCCGTATAACAATATCGCAAGCCATATTTTAAAAGTTTGTGTACGAATTTACCAAAATACAATAGTTGTTATGAATAAAAAATATTATATAAAGATGACTGTCGAATAATAGCGATAAGAATTATATTACCATATATGTGTATAATATCAATCGATTTAATTGAAGTTTATCTAATTATCTAGCTTTTGTATGTGATAAATAACAGTTATGTGATGATATAAAAAAACACGAAACCTTCGAAGTAAATCATTAGCGGTTTTGAAATAGATCATCAAAGGTTTTAAAGTTAGTTGACAAAGTCGTTACTTTTAAGCAAAGGTTGACCCATGATGCCGAGACGTCGAATACCTCCTCCCCCACCCCCACAGGTACCGTGACATTGTCATCGCATGATTACTTACGAAATTAAACTGGAGAGAATTAACCGAAATGCAAATATTATGTTGACGCCGAAGAGATGGCTAATTACTGACTTACGGCTAAAAGACACTTGTTACACTAATACCCATGTGGGATAATAACATTTTCTTGTCGGTATAATGTACCAAAGTCGGATTTACAAAATTGGGCGCAAGTCAATGAAAATAATATCGATTCAAATCGAGTTAAGTTGAGTGATCACGTTATGACCGTTGAGTAAGGAATAAAAAAGTTGACAAATAACACATTCAATAATATGGAAAAAATAATAAATCGACACAATCTTAAAAAAGCCATCTACTCTTTTAATTAGCACGTGGATCATGTTAAAAAAACAGAAATTATAATATTTAACAACTTTTAAAATATAATTACAATATAAGGTAATTTTTATTCAAAAACCGTGCAAGTACAGTAAATTAATGTATATAACCATTAAGACTAAACATTTACTAAACATTTCCAAAAGGTTATTTTTAATTCAGACTTGATGGACTGTTTTCAAATCAATCGAAAATAATTTAGTTATTTTAGCGGCCAACTAAACTAATTAAGACCTTAAGTCAAATAAACAATTAATTTACTCTAGTCAAATTAATAAGTTTAAAATGGTTTAACTTTTTAGCTCAATTCGAACTTTTTAACTATTAACGTACCTTATTAATGCTCACATTTACGGATTTGTCTTTTTTCTGCAGTAAACCGTCATACATCTATCTATTGTGTGCCAAGTGAAAAATGATAATTAAATCAAAAATTTATAAAAATGGACTCATCCCCTTTCTGCGGTAAGCGATCCGTGTATATTCTCATATCGGTTTTTTGTACGTCGAATATACGTTTGTAATATTTCTTTTACAAAATTTGTGTATTTTCTATTGTTTACACAATCGTAACGTTTTGTTTTTCGGTTGTTTTCAAACATACTTTGTCATCACTCGTTTTCACAAAAACCGTTTTGTCTCTATGATGTTACGTTACAAACAATTAAATCTGTCTACTACCTTAACCTATCTGCGTCAACGTGGTTACATTCTTTGTTTGTTTTATTATTTAAATATACACAATCTGTAAATTTTTGTTTTACAATAAGTGTATGTGATGGAGGTGGGTGACAAGGCTTGAATGGCAGGAGATAAGAAGCCGTCCATTGGAGGCACTTAAGGTTTGGATGTTAGGATATTGGATTAGGATGTTATGTGTTAGCAAGAGAGAGTGGGGTTACAAAATTAGGGGTAGAGGTATATATAAACAATTTTAGATAAGTAGGTCACGACACCAGGTACGTTTAAGACGCCTTCTGGGGTCACCAGGAATAGTGCTGGTGGACAGCTCGGAGATCAGAGGACTACGATGGCTTAGGAACTTGGAGTGTGTGCGTTTGTAGAAAGTCTTTGCGACGTTTTGGACTGTTGGAATGGCTAGATCTCTATTTAGAGTGTAGTTTGATACATAGTAGGGTGCTTTGGTTATTTGGCGGAGGCATTTTGATTGGAAGATCTGGATTTTGTTTAAGTTAGACTTTTTGGCTGCACCCCATAGTTGGATACCGTATGTCCAGACCGGCTTGAGTAGGAGTTTGTATAATAGTAGCTTGTTTTTTAAGTTGATGTGGTGTGAAGTGAGGAAATAACGTAATTGGCGAGAACAATTGTTTAAGGCAAGTCTTATGTTGTGGGTGTGAGTTGCCCAAGTTAGCCTGTGGTCTAAATATAGACCTAGGTATCGGACATTTTGGGCGGTTGGTAGAGGTACATTGTTGAGGTAGATGAGAGGGCAGATAATTTGCCTTAGTGTGAACGTGCAATGTGTTGATTTTGTTTCGTTGATTTTTATCCCCCAAACTTTATACCAGATTGATAACAGATTGAGATGATTTTGTACAAGGTTTGAGGCTATAACGGGGTCAGAATGGATCGCTAGAAGCACCTTGTCATCGGCAAAGTCACCAATTATAGTGTCGGAGGTGGTAAGTTGGTCTAAGGTGAATAAATTGAAGAGTAGGGATGCTGTTACAGATCCTTGAGGTACCCCTGCTTGAATTGGTGATACTTCATATAGAGAGAAGCCAGGTCGAACAGCGAAATGTCTGTTTTCTAAGTATGATTTGAATAATAGAAAATAGTATGGCGGAAGGATAGATTTGAGTTTGAAGAGTAGGCCTTCATGCCAAACTCTATCAAAAGCCTGTGATACGTCGAGGAAGGCCGCTGTGCAAATAAGCTTTTTTTTCAAGAGTGTAAGATATTTATCCACTAGACGATGGGCTTTATGTATTGTAGAGTAGTTATGACGAAATCCAAATTGGGCATTAGGTATGCTGGCTTTGATGATAGGAAGGATACGTTTAAGGATAATTCGCTCAAAAATTTTTGAAAATAGTGGGAGAAGACCAATGGGCCTGTATGATTCAAGAGAGTCGGGTGGTTTGCCAGGTTTAGGGATCATAATGATGATTGAGAATTTCCACAGAACAGGGAAGTATGACAGCCTAAGTATAGAGTTGAAAATTTGTGTTAAGAAAACTATGGCTTTTTTGGGAAGTTGTAGCTACCTCAGCTGTGATTAAGACATAGCCTGGGCTTTTGTGACGAGGGGAGTTTCTTATTGAATATTCAACGTCTCTAGGTTGAATATGTTTAGATGGTAGAGTCATGGGTAGAGGGTGGGAGAGAGAATGATTGACTTTTTCGATTTGAGAGGGAGTAAGAAGATTGTTATGAGGTTGGAAGGTAGAATAGAGATGATGTCGAAAAATATTGGCTTTATCTAGATCCGTGATGGCCCAAGTTCTATCAGTTTTTTTTTAGTGGGGAAACAGATTGCTTTGTTCGGAGGATTTTCCTTGTTTGCCAAAGTGAGTTGTCAGTAGACGAGAAGGAGACAAGACGTTTGGAGAAGTTGTCTGATCTAATAGGTTACTTTCTCAACGAAAATTGTAGGTTGTCCTATTAAACGACTGTATGACTAACCTACTTTCTTAACTTAAATGACATCGGCTAGTAACAACAACAAAATAAATTGTAGACGCTATGTGAGACTTCAGTTGGCGTGATCTGTACCATCTCACTGTCCAGGCTCGGAAATAAAAAATGTAAAATTGTTTTATAGAGCTCGCCATGCACGCAAATACGCGAATAAATAAAGTTAGATAGAAAGGAGATGATATACTAACGAGCACTATAAATACCCATTTAATTCTGGAAATTCCGTAAAGGAATAAAAACAAATTTGACGAACTAACACTTCAGGTAAAAAATAGTTGATTTTCATAACTATTTATAGATTCCCATTGGATTAGAAAAAAATATGTAACAAATCCAAACAATACATCTGAATCACTATGAGATTCATATTTTTTATATTTTCACAAATTTGTTAATATTTGACATTTATATCACTCTATAGCTATATAGCTGTATATTATGCTTATTATAGTATTGGAATTTTTATAATAATTTTAACCCATGTTATTAATCTGTTATTATATTTTATAATAATAAAAATGAATTTATATGCAATATGGTTTGGTATGTCGTGTCACCAATTTAGTACGTCGGATCACGACTTACACAAATGCGTTATCTGAATTCAAATAAGGAGGTAGCAGGTATTTAGCAAGTTCTATAAATAAAAACAATAAAAACAAACAAGTCGTCGGAGTGATACGTCAAGTGGGACGATACTCGTCGCAACTTACTCGGTATAAAACCGGGACGAAAGAAAACGGAACCAGTCTGGTGACGATATTGCCGTGCCCAAGTCGGAACACGTGACGAGCCGGCGGTGCTGAGAGGGGATAGCCGGCTCTTGTCGTAAGTCGCTTAAAGCGCGCATAAAATAAGTGATTTATTGGTCGCATACAACAAAAAAGAAAATAACGAATACAAAATTAAATAATTAAAACGAATACAATATAAAGGGTAAATTCCGCGTTGTGAATATGGTAACCACAGCGTTGATTGCTGATAGGAAAAGTCGTGATATCGCACCAAATCACCATAATGGATTGAAGGAATAACAGTTTATTATATTAATTGTGGCGACCCATTCGCTCACTATTATCACAGAATTTTTATTAACATTTTTGTTAAGTTGTCGACACGACGGCGCAGCGGTCGTCTCTACCTTCACCTCCACAGAGACGGCCTGGCTCCTCCTCTCCTCTCAGCATCGTTGTTGTTCAGTCTACATCATCGCATCGCGTACTCGTACATTTTGTATATTTTATCGTATTGTTTTATGATTTATTTTGTTGATTAATAAACAGAGTTGTCTCAGTGCGTTTAGTAGCTAAAAAAACAATTTCACTTTTTTTAGCTTGCATCAGTTTCCTTGGCTATCGTAAAATAACATCAATATTAGCCAAATCTTCAATGATAATATTACTAACAGACATTCATATCTCTCTCTCACTCAACATCTAGTTGTCGTGCAATAGGCGAGAGGGATGGAATTCGCGGGAAAATAGTTATTACTTATGTCTATGGCAGGGGTCTCCAAACATTTTTATTTAAGGGCCACATAAAATAAAAAAAGCTTTTAACGGGCCAAAATGTATGAACACATATAATTTTTAATTTTGTAGAAATATATAAAATTTTAAATATTTAAAAAATAATTCTTACAATATGCCTACTTAAATATACTTAATTTTAATAATATATTTTTATTAATAAGAAGCATGAAATTGATGTTGTTTTGCCAATATTTTATCAAATTCAGGTTCTGGGTTACTTGTTCCAAATTTCAAAATTGATTCCAAATGTTTGTCAGACATGTCTGATCTATATTTCGATTTAATGTATTTCAATTTAGAAAAGGTTTGTTCGCACAAATAAATAGTAACAAATATAGATATATATTTAATTTTAAATTATTTTAAATTTGAATACCGAGTATCTGGGAGAAATTTATAAAAATCAACCAAAGTCTCTTCGCTATATTTGATTCTTAATGCATCATTACATTGCAAATCAATCATTTCCATTTGTAGAGTGTGCTAGGCAACTTTTCAATATCACAACTAAATGGATTCTAAAAAAATACTGATTTATTCATATTTGACATCAAGATCAGAAAAACGATGTTGGAATTGAATTTTAAGTTCAGAAATTATTTTTTGAGCAAAGTTGCATACATATTTTTAGATTATTTACTGTCATTTGGTGGGCCGGTGAAAATTTGTTCACTGGCCGGATGCGGCCCGCGGGCTGTAGTTTGGAGACCCCTGGTCTATGGTACTAACAATGAACTGGACCAACAAAAATCGTTTTTCTTTTGCGACTATTTATCACCACTGTTTTCGAATAATTCACAACGACTGTAATTCAATAATTACTATACTTCCACGCGTATACAATATTGTTTTGAAAACACATCGAGGACCGAAAACGATAAAAATAAATCAATGAAATGTTATTTATAAAATTGTACAATTTGATCTAGTTGAATGCCATTTTATCCACACGACAATAATAATATTATAATGTGTACGTTCAATGTTAGTAACAATCGTTTGACTAGTTTGTTGATGCTATTTTGACGCAAATGGTATCGCTAGTGCACATTACAATATACAGGATAATTCACAAAGCATGCTCACCCCATATTTTTCCTTCGACAATACAGATATTTAAAATCTAATTTTTTGAATTTTTTAGTAGGTATACCAACTTAGAAAATATGTTTTAAAATCCTTGAAATGTTTTTTACTACTATTAAAGAGTGTCGCATATAGATGCAAATTTCTGTTTTCAAACAAGAATCACGCTTCTCTATTGTAAATAATTTAGCGGATAATTTTTCTAAAAAAGTCATCATATTAGAATCAAAATTTGAACGAGTAGTTTTTGAGTTATTAAACTTTGTGTACCTACTTAAGACAATTCGGTTCGTGATATTTGATTTGGATAATATTGAGGCTATGAGGATTTTAAAACTCAAGTAATAAATATTAGTTTATCAATGCTATAATTTTTAAAAATGGTCCATGAATTAAAAATACTAGTTTCAATATTACATTTATTTTATACATTTAAAATCATTTTTTCATGTACTGTTGTTCTTAGAATAGACATTTTGATAACTGAGAAATTACTCGTTTGAATTTAAAATTAAATACCTACAATTAAGTGCCTATACATTTTTATATTTTATAAAAATCGGAATCTGAATGAATTCATTATCAAAAGAAAAAACGGTAGTGAGAATGCTTGCTGAAACAGCCTGTATACGTCACATCGTTTCGTTTCGTCGGTGGGGGAGTAATATGTGTGTAGGAAGACGTGACATCACCTTCCAAACTAATGGGGTAGGGGTTGTTTTTGGGGCTGTAATTCGACTTTGTTCAGTCTTCACTCTCTTATCTCCTTTATTTCGAGCGCTTACCAGCGAATCCCTTTGGGTACTCGTGACCGCTTATAAATCCGTTATCACGCCCAGTGAATCCTTTGTTAATGTCCGTCCGAGTCACCATTGTACGCATACACACGTAGATAGACAAATACGTCACACAAAATTATCTGTGACATTCATACTGCCCTCCAATAGCGGGCGAGTTTAAAAGTAACCGCTCGTTTAGAAGGTAGATATGACCATATATTTATATATATAATATAGCCAAATGATTCTATCTGCTCCGGTTAGCCTTGCAATTCTAATAAATATTTCCCAAATTTGTACATTTGTAAAAAAATATTCATTTTTAATCCTAACCTATGGGAAAATAACATTAAGAGGAGTGAGTGGAAAAGCTTAGTCACGAAATCGATCAACACTGTGTTTATTTTGACGTGTAATTATTATTATCGATTTATAGACAAATGTGTAATATTTTATCTGTGACATTAATCACACCCTCCGATATGAGCAGTTTTAGAAGTACTTACCCGCTCGTTCAATAGCTATACATACCTTTCAATTTTCTACCCACTTTTTCTAGCTGTGGACCTTGTTATCTCAATTAATTTTTCCAATTTTCCGATGTACAATGTCCGAAGCTCGACGGAAAAACGTCGAACACTTCACTAATAATAATCTTATAATTAATATCGGTTTAACGGCACGTGGTATATAAGTAGAAACAATAAAGTCAAGTTTATTATTTAATTTCAATAGATTTAAAATAGTTTACTAATCATAGTACAAAGTTTTTAGGTAGAAAATCAGTAGCGTTATTTAGATTTTTAATAGGAGTGGGCCAAAGTCTTGACCAGCCCATATAACTGAACCAGCAAAAAAATAAGCAGAACGCATTGCTCCTAATCTAACTTCCACTTATATTTTTATCTCGATACAATTCCCATCTTAAATAACTTTATGCGCGTATGAGGCAAAATTAACCTCATTCAATAGAAAAAAAGTACCATAAGTACCAATTTGGTATCTCAGTGGCAACATTTTATATTTTTCTAGAGATGTCAAATAAATTAAATTATAATATGAAATACGACTGCTATACCTTATTGAAAAATTGAACAATTTTAAATAAGTTAATCATCTATTATAATGGTTTTTTTGAAATCAGCAAAAGGAAAAGAAAGATCATTTTGTTTTCAGAATTTATAGATCAATGTATCCGTGTCCATATTACGTTTGAGGTAAAAAACTTTAGATATTAATAATTATCATCAGTTATAGACATCAGTTTTCTAATATTTATATAATATAATAGTTCCTAAAAATTCGAAATATTATATTCATACTATTTCATCCAATAACCGGCACAATAATTGGACTGATTTTATATCTTTCCTACCTCAAATGAAGCCATTGTAGAAAGTGATTTTTATAGTAAGTTATTCACATTTTGAATTGTTAATAATGGTGATGCATTATCTATGCATTCGTATAAATATTATATTCTACAAAATCAATGTATGCACTTCAAAAAGATTTGATTATCCATAACTAATAAGTAATAATAAATGAAAAGAGAGTGGTTTAAAATGTCCTCAACGAACTTATAACGCTCAACAAAAATATGTTCTTGACTGTTGCTTGATTATAAATTAATGTCAATGGCTCTTTTTGTAAAAACTTCGTGGAAATTTCTGGGAAATTGGGTCGCGTTGAAAATCGGATACTGCACGGTTTCTGTCTATTTAATAATAACGACTTTAAAACTACCTCATGTGTGATGTATCTTTTTTTCTATTCGTTCGTACAAAATGTTGTTTACAATATTCTGTTAAGACTGTACAATATATTATTATAATAAGTGATAAAATTCTATACAGATGTAATTATTATTACGAGTTATTTAAATAAGAATACATTGAAATAAAGTCATAATACCTATCTAGGAAGTTATGCTAAATCGATAACAGTCTGATGGTGCAGAAAGCATACTGTTGGAATAATGTTACATATGTATGAAAGAAAAATATTGTATTTGTTACAATATTAGACGCATTTGAATTCAAATATTATAAACCTTCGATGTATTAGAATATTGTACAAAAAAACAAAAATATATATGACTTTCGGATATTTTTTTCGTGAAATCATCATTTCTTTTCTTTTGAAACCATGCGTAGCTATCCGAGTAAACAGATATTTCAATATCAAAAATGTTTTGAGAGAAAGAGGGAGAGAGAGAGAGAGATTTTTTATTCATCTGCAATATATATGTATGGTCATTTCGATATATAATATATATATATTATATACTGACGAATGATGAATAGCGAACATAATAATTCAAAAAAGAAAATGATTAACAAGTTATATTATAAGAATTACAAAAAAAAAAATATATAAGAAATCGAAAGTATATAATATTATTAAAATGAGTTATTGTAATTAATGTTATATGGATAAAAAAAAATGAATAATGATCATAGTTAATTTGTTTTATTTAAAATAAATTTCTTATAGAGTGTGCACCCACAATAGTTTTATCAAATAATCATTTATGACATGAAACTTTCAAAAAATATTTCACTTTGGTAAAAACCGAAAAAATATTGTTCAAATTAAAAAAAAATAATAAATTACATAACGTCGTTATTTAAATACATTAATTAATATTGTTCTTTAATATAAAATCTATTTAAAATTTAAGCACATATTCCACTATTAAAATATATTAATATATTATATTATAATATTGATACTGATTCATATAATTTTTTTTAGATAATATAGAAACACAACTAATACTTCTCTAATACTTTTTGACAAGTGTATTTTATATACTTCAAGATTTTACTTTTTTTTTGTATTTCATTTTAAACACCAAACGCTTTTTTTTATTTTACCGTCGTAATTTTCGACGATCAATATTTTTGTTTCGTGTTTTGCTATATTAAAACTTATTCTCGAAATACAATTGTACAATGCTTCAAAAGATTTATAAGATTTCGAAATGTTTTTGATAAGACTGTCATGTAAAAATACTGTTATTTTGTATGGTGCGTTTTATTATAATATCAGCGTTTTAATTTTTAGCGACCCATTCAAAAGTATTTCATGACCCAAAATCGAAATTATTGCTGAGAAACACTGGTCCACAGATAAATTTTTTTGTTAATAAACTTAGATCTCTATATTATTGTAAATGCTTTACTGCTAAGTGCATTTAGATTAACATTAATGCACTGAAATAAGGTCAACCTAAGCCATTTCTAAAATTACATTTTTTTTTAAAACCTATGCGTAGGTATCATGGGTTAGGCTAGGTTCTACCTAAGTTTAAAAATACTAGTTCTCTATTTGATCAAGAGCTGTTGATAGTATAACGCTCATATGATCTTTTCTTCAAATCGTTTGAGACAGTAAATTTTATCGTCTTGATAAAATTTGAGTATTTTTCATTTTCTCGAATGCAATTTCAAACACTCTTATTATTAACCTATTGGCAATATTGACGCAGTTGCTCACTCGATGAACTAGATTTGTTTGATGCGCACTGTTGCAAATGTGATTTTAAATTAGAAGTCATACCAATGTACAAAATAATAGACTTTTAACAAATTTTTTAAATATTGTAAAAGAAAACCAAGAAATTGTATTAAAAAAAGTATTGAAATGAACACAGGTTTACCTGGCCTGTGTTCGAATTCGATCTATACGCATCTACCTGGGACGATTATATTTTTTTTCAATTACAATAAAATATCCGAAACATTACACGTCCCACCGGAAATGGTTCGCCATAAATTCAATGCGGCCACTCTCTTGCGGATTTTCAATTTTCTTGAAAACTATAAATATCCACATACGAGCATACACCTTTATTTAGACCGCTTTTACATTGCCTACATGGCAGGCATTATATGCCATTTTATTTGTATAATATTATGATATATAATGATAGTATACGGTTGCACGAGAATCTATTAACTCAAGTCATACCTAGGTATATGTGTGCTATACTTTATTTCCATTGATGTCCGAAACTCCTCGTTGAAACCCAATTATGATATCATAAGGCGAGTATCGATAATAATAACAATAATACCAAAAAGAACAACAATGTTAGTCTTAAAATAATAATAACATAATATAAAAAGCAGGTGAGATAACTGTTTTTTTTTTTTTAACTCATCAAGTTAATGTAGAAAATGTGAGTTAAGTTTAAACTTAACAGAGTTAAAAGTCAGTTCCTTTTTTAACATATAAAATTAATAATTACACTTATTTTCAAAATTAACCAATAACGTAGTAATTCAATAAAGGTCTAACAGTTTTAAATACATGCATGTTTTAAAACTAATTGCTGTAAGTATAATATTTTATACCTAATTAAAAAATGATTTTACTTTAATACCTACTTTAAAATTAATGATAAAGTCCAACAAAATAATTAAAATTATTTGTTTTCGAATTTCCTCCTTACTCGGTGCCAGGCAGATTGTATATTATCTTCCATATTTTTAAATTGAAATAGTCTATCCGGTGTGTCACAGTTCAATAGCTGATTAAAGTAATTCTCCCAATTTTTTGTAATTTCTTCTTTATATGTGATTAGTGTACTGCCATTATTTCTCAGAACTTTCTCTGGGTGTTTATATTCCTTACCGAAGAAGTTAATTTTTTTTATATAAATGCCTTGTATTATAGCTAGAAAAATCCTCTTCTGCTTCCTTAAGTATGTTTTGTAAATAATTTCTTTTTCACATCTTAGTATATTACTCACTTCCTTTTGTCTCATTTTGAATCTTACGAACTTCTCCATATTGTCGGACAGCCAAATATTGCTCACTTTCTTTTTTTTTTCTATAGCTTCCTCACAAGTACCATTAAACCAGTTTTTTTTGGTTATTCTTTGTTTCCCAGATTTCACGGTGTCTTAAATAAGGGTTTTTACAGTTTTCCATATTTGTTCTACTTCTCTGCCCGACTTATTAGTTTGCATTACCCTTAACTTTTCTTCTAAACCTTTTTAAAATGTCTCAACTACCACTGGATTGTTTAAGTTTATAATGTCGAACCCTTCTGTCGCTCTTTCTTTCTTTGTTCTTTGTTTTCCATTTAACTGATTCTTAGTATACATACCACAAGAAAGTGATCTAAATTGCTATCTACTCCCCCTACGATTTTTACGTCTAATATATTGTTACTAAATCTTATGTTTACAAATACATAGTCTATTTGATTTACATGTTGTCCATCCAGTGACATCCATGTACCTTTGTGTATCTCCTTATGCGGAATATAGTGCTTTTAACTCTTACATTTCTTTCTGTGGCTAAGTTTATAAGTCTGGAGCCATCATCATTAGATAACTGGTGTAGATTATGATCTCCTATTATAAGCTTAAAGCATTCTTCACGTCCAAATTTGAATTATAATCCCCTAAAATAACTTATACACAACCTCTTGGTATTTCACATGGTGTATTGTCTAATAAATAGTAGAATCCACTTTTTCACTATCACCCTTATCCTCAGTAGAAGTACACATATTTATGAAAACTACTTCAACCCATTTTATAGCCAACGTTAAAGTTGTTAACCTAGAGTTTATAACATTAAAACTCTTTACAGTTGTTAATAACTTATTCTTCACTGCAAAACCGCTTCCTACTTGTCTTTCGTTATAAACAACAGAAAATATCGTTGATTTACTTATTTGCATTGAGTCCGTTTCTTGCTATCTTATTTTTTGTAAAGCCATCACTCCTAGTTTACATCTTTCTATTTTTTAATTACTATCACTACTGCTCTAAGTTTAAATAAAGTGCATATATTCCAGATTCCAAAACGTAAATCCGATATCCAATTTTCCAGTCTAAAGTCATTTGATCTTTAATTCTGAGGCAATATTATGTATGATTGCTGAACAAGGTTTTTTTTTTTTACTAGTCAGGGATGTTAGCCCTACGCTTAACCCACAACCTGGAAGGCCAGACTTCCCCAACCAATTAAGGTCAGTAAAGGACTATTGCAATGTGTCAGAACACAACATATTGGGCAATTGGGACGCCATTTTCCAGACGACAAATTGAAAATAGCCAATTTAATAAAAATAAAAATTGATTGATGAATCGTTTCTTAGAAAAGACTAACATGTCCGGACTTGTTGTTATTATAGTTGTCGCCTTAATATTTAGATCACGATAAATTACAATTTATTGTGAAGTCTCGTTAATTTAGGAAATAATTATGCACTAAAAAAATATATTTTGCGTTAAAACCACCAACATTAAAGTATCGAAAAAACATGTTATAATCAATATGATATATTGACTTATGTTTGGAAAAATAAAGAAGATACCCGAATTTACCCACTTTGAGAAAAATTGGACATATAAATTGTTTGACCTCTTAATCATCAAATTTTGTATCCAAGATAATAGGCGATAATACATATTCATGTTAAGCGATAACGATCGCAAGAGATCCAATTATGTCATACAAATGGTCCATTATTTTAGGAACTAAACCTGACTTAACATTTTAACAAAGGACCGAACTTAGACCGAATTGTTGGTTACATTTTTTTCTAAACCGGTCTAGACTAGTAATTTAATTAAATTTAATAAAGTGGACCAGGGCCGGACTGTTAGTTCAATCTGAAAAAAATTGAACTCGAACATCATTATAGTCATTTAGTATAATAAAATTATATAAATATAAATATTTATAATTATAGTTTCTATTTTATAACATTTGCTAATTATTATAGGATACAGACAAAAAATAGAAGGGTGAACTATACATTTGTTTTATGCACTAGGGACTCTAAATATGAATTTTTCTTTTGCTATTTTTTGCATATGTGAAGTTGCTTAGATTTTTAATGCTATTTTTGAAATGTTGGTACTATTTTTTGCTAATATGCTAATATTATTGTGCATTTTTCATAAATCTCATTTATATTGATAGAAAAATTGTATTTATAAATACATTATATACAAATAGTATTAATTTATATGAATTCATAAGAAAAATATTCATATTACACAAACGATGTCTTCATTCAAGGTATAAAATTAAAATAAAAAAAAAGTAATATAGTTAAAATATCATTAAATGTAGGTAGGTACATAAAATTTTTTTAAATTATAAACTGAAAAAAGTCATTTTAGTTTTTTTGTATTAATTCATAATGAATTCTCTCAGTAAAGGATAATAAATTTTATAAAATTTCAATTTCAATTTTGATTTTTTTTTTTGCAATTTTTGATGTTTTTGGGGCATATTATAAGTTTTTTTGGTCATATTATAGTGCATTTCAGTACTATTTAGTGCTATAAAATCTGAATCTATTTTATAACACGATTAACTGTGGTTGATCTGTTTTATTTATTTTTACGCATATTTCCAAAATAATACTATATTAATATGTCCGGACCGAACCGAACTGATAATATATTTTTGCTAAAGTCAGAATTAATCGAATTAAAAATAATACGTGATTTTGGACCGGACTGGACCGAATCACAAATATTATTGGACCAATGAGTCGACTAATTGTCTATTTTCACATGTTAAAACTGATATAGACCGGGCCATATCTAACCTAACCTAACCTAACCATGCACAGCACTATAGCATAAATATAAAGTATCGGTAAACCAAAGCTTTACAGTACAAATCTAACAGTGTCGAAGTCGGTCGTTGTGAATTGATGTTATCGAATTATACACGGTTAATTACTTATTATTGTCCGATGTAAACGATATTGTCATAATATATCATAATAATATGAAAATATTTCCGATGTAAATAACAAAAATTCTCTGTTATCAACAACACGGGTATAACGTCTGCCGCAATAAATATTCCTACAATGTGAACACAGTTCATTTTAATTCCGAGTTGACGTTGTATTTATAGCAATTTTCTACGGCATAAGACGTAAACGAGGGCGATAATTGCTATACTGTTCGAAACAAACATTCAATATTTAATCTAACGATTTGGACCACGAACATGTTGGCGTCGAAAACTCTTATATTTCGTTTTAAACTTTAAGAGGACGTTTCACCAGCTGCCCGACGTGTTGTCTTCGTCTCACAAACGTACAACATACCAAACTCGCGCCTAGCAAAAACGGATTGTGTGTACGGTTATAACCAGCTATAACTCTGATATCGGACCGATGAATTGACCTGTTATCAAATTCTAAGGTAAGAACGTTGTCTGATATCTTTCGTCAGATTTTACGATATTTTAATTTTCAAGCGAGTTATAAGAATTTTTATATTTTAGTATTTTCCGCACCTACTGGTTTGGAAATTAAAAAAAACAATAACGTAAAAAACCGACGAGAGATAACAAATAAAGTTCTTATAACTTTAAGTTTAATCATAGTTCGATTTACTGAAATAATAAAGCTGACTTACTGAGAACAGTTTTCCTACTTTTTCATCGATATTTTGATGTAAGTTATTAAAAAGATAAACTTTTTACTACCATTACCTATAAATTGGATTAGATATTAGCAAATATCCTCCCTCCCAAAATATCTGAGTTAAAAAAACAAAGACAAAATATACTTTATATATTGTATATCACTCGGATAATTGAGAGCACACAGTACAAATAATATCTGAAGGTAATAAAATAATAATTATTATTATAATAATAGTGATAAGGTATCTACATCAAATAAAATAAAAATATTAGCCTACTCTTTATCCCTTGAAAAATCCTGTTTTACCCCTGGGGGGCGGGGGGGTAATTATTTTTTGGTAACCTTGGAAACTGCTGCTATGTAGTCTTCAACATCTTAGGATTATTAAAACCGAACCCCACGGGGAATGCCCTCGTCTTATGTCAGACGTGATACCATATAATATGTAATATACAGGATGTGTTGATGAAAAAGTAATGTGGTTTGCGGGGGTTTTAACCTGCAATAACCAGCTAGGTAACCTATAATACTTCGGTGGAAACTGGCAATGCGTTCACGTCTGGACGAATTTCATTTCGCATGTCTTTACGCACTCTCGTCTTGTATTGAGTGCATGCGTATGCGTTTGTGTGTGTGTGTTTAGGGCGTCTAGAATTTCCGAACGAGCGTGTTATTATTACACTCGAACGGGCGTGACGCAGACCGCGGAAGCTGTAGCAATCATACGACGATATCGTACACTCACTACACTTATACGTACGATTCACGCACACGCACCGTGTTCAAAAAAATATTTCCAGTAGGTCGAAATAATTTTGTAAATATTTTTACAAATAATAATTTATTTATAATTTAATTCTATATTTTGAGTGTTTAATTTGTTTTCGTTTTACCTTGTGCATTCATAAAGTCTTTAAACAACCGATTTTGAAAATTCCAATAATATAATATAAATATATTATTTTTTTATTTTTAATTTAATTTTTTTTTTTTTTTTTGAGAATTTTGTATTTTAATAATAAATAATGAGATGTGTTAAACATATTATTTAAAAAGGAGAATAAACTAAAATCAAATCAAATTTACCAACATTGTAAACAAGTAACAATTAACAGTTGTATTATTTTTCATATTTTTCTACAAAACATCATTTAAACACCCCCCTCCACCATAAAAAAAATTAGATATCATTCCCACTATGTATAATATATACATCTGATTATTGCCGTTGGTTGTCTTGTTAAATGCGGGAGTTATTAGTACACTTGAAAGGGCGCGAAACCGTTGTTAACGAAAAGTAGTAGCAATCATATGACAATATTGTAACTGTACACTTGTACGTATGATTCACGCACAGTGTTATAAAAATAATTTTTAACAGAACGAAGTAATTTTGGAAATATTATTATATATAATAATTTATTTTTTTTTTAATTTATAGAATTATTTTATTTCTTGAGTGCTCAATACGTTTTCAAATTCGGTTTTTACGTTGTGCATTCATTAAGTCTTTAAAACAACTGATTTTGAAAATTTCGATGATATAATATTATGTCTGCGTTAAACTACTGTGCACACCACATCACATATTTACACAATAATGCAGTATATCTATTGTTACATACACATAATTATTTGTTGCATAAAAAATGTGTATGAAAATTGTTTTGTATGCAATATACGTTACACAGCGGAGCATGTACAAATAGCCGTATTAAACTGATGAAACCTCCCTGTAAAAAGTGATCAGAAAATATAAATACATACTACTTAGGTACATATAAATATAAAAGGTTCCAAGTATAATTATCCCAAATTTTTCGCAACCAAATTACATAAAATCGTTTTAATGACAGATTAAGCCAATAGAAAACACTAATTTCTAACTTCTACTTTTTTTCCTTATCTATAAAAAATACAAAATAATATATTTTTTAATAGTTCTATATCATTATATTACTTTAATTGTAAGTGCAAAACTTTATATATATATATATATATATATATATATATATATATTAAGATATGTATAATATATAAATATATACATATCTTCCACACAAATATATCCATGATATTATTAGACAAAAATTAATAATCCAATTCCACTAAACAAGCAACACTAACCATATAAAATCCTATATATCCTATATACGTTCAAACAATAATATTTAACTCGTTATGAAAACCCTCATAGTAGACTATTGCAGTATATTCAGTAGACTATAAGAAGCTTAAAAAAAATTTGGTATTTGTTCTATAAACAACTGTACACGTAATAGCATATCGATTTAAAAACCCTTAACACATGATCAATCATTAACTATATCAACAAATAAATGCAGCCCTATGTTAAAGTACTGATTATGAAAACAATTCTAATTTTGTCGCTTTAAATCAATTCTCTAGAAGACTTTTATGTTATTGAACATAGTAGGAAAATGGCGTTTTTTAATTCGACGTAGGTATACACTACGTAATAGAAAGAAGTACATTTTATGTTTTCAATATCCTCTATGTTATTATTTTTCTAATAAATATTCTCATCGGAATAGATACTTTCGTCTTTGAGTTTTTCGAGTAAATTTAAATATATGAGACCTATCTACCTGGTTTAAATTTAAGCCTTAATTAACTTTTCTTTTTAAACGTGCTGCAGTATATTTTCTTATCTGGTGCAACGCTAAATTGTTACTTTGTTAACAATTTGGAAATAACATTTTTGTTTTTCCAAAATGCCTATTTAATAATAATAATAAAAAAAAAAAAAAAAATACAAAATATTTAAAAACTGCGAGCAAAATAATTTTTGTTAGATTACATAGTACATTTTCTTACTTGATTTTTTAGTTCCATGCCATAATAATAATCGAAAAATGTATAGTCTTACGATTTTGAAATTCGTTAGAAATATTATGCATATGTTGTTACCAAAAATAAACTATATAATCGTCGCGTTTAATGAGCCGTCCACTGTAGCGATATACGTACGAAGTCGAGATTAAGAAAATAGTAATCGATAAGTAGGTGGGTAAAACATAATAATATTGAGAAAAAAAAATAACAACAAGATCAAAACAACGGAAAAAATATAACCAAATGGTAAAAATGCATTTATCCCCACGGGCACGTAAATAAAATGTATGACATTTGGAATAATGCGCGTCGTGTGAGGAGTGGTTAGGGGAAAAAGTTTACGGGTGAGTTTAATAACGTAGTTAGGCATAATATAAGCGCGCAACAGTTATAATAATATATTTGATTATTTGTACGTCGTACACGCTGCGTGCACAAGTAAAGTTTCACGTGGAAATGCACAACGATAAAATATAATAACGTAATAGGTATACAGGGTGGGTCGAGAGCACGTAGTTTGACCCCTTTTCTTCTCGCGGTTTTATTATTCGCGGCTTACATTCGGAATCTGATTTTTGCATTTTTTTCGATATTACCCGAGACCGTGTTTTCAAATAATTATTAATATTTGGTGCAGGTACTCCTTATAATGAGAGTGTCCCGCGGAGATTAAAATTTCTGTTTTCAAACGAAAACACTCCACCCTCATCCCTATTTTACTATTAATTATATCATTTTTCTGAAAACTACATCGGAACGCATCAAAATTAAAATCCAAAAGAGTAGTTTTTGAGTTATTTAACTCTGTGAATCTTTTTAAGTACCTTGTTGATATCCATCCATCGAAATTTATAGTTTTTAAAAATAATTTAACTATTATGAATTCTTGATCCAATAGGTATTACATCTTTTTTATATTTTTGTAAAAACACTATTATCCTTAGTACAAACACGTTAGTACTAAAAAACCATTCCTTTGAATTTCAAATTAGGCCTGTGTAAACATGTCCAAAAATATATAATTTCTTTAAAAACAGACGTAGGTTTGTAACGACTTTAAGTCATATAAAACAAAATATTTTCAAAAAAGTCAATACTCGTCTACGTAACGAGTGTTTTGTGTTAAACGAATCACTCTGTACTTAAAAATTCCAAAAACAAAGCCTGTGAAAAATCATTGCTGGGGCTGTGGGTGGTCAGTGAACCACTCTGTATACGGGGCTGTAGGTACACCTGTGTAAGATTTGACAATATACGTAAGTGCTAACGAGCTATAAAATTATGTTTTCCTAAATTTGACGTGTATTAACCAACCTTCCCACCACCATCAACATCGTGTGTTATTATAAAAATATATACAGGGATGATAATAAAAAGCACACCTCACGGCCACGTGCCTTTTCGATTCAATTATATTTTAAATCTCCAACGTACATATTACAACGTCAAAAAATGATCTAGGTATTGAATACCTACGCTGTTCAGTAAAAAAGTGGTGGGAGGAGGGTTAAAACTTAAATATTTCCCTTTAAACGCTGTTGAAGTCCTGCTGCACTGCACGAGCCACAGATTGTGTATCAAAGGTGTCAGCGCAAAGGATGCAAAGGATAAAAAAAAATAACATACTTATAATTTGTTCCCAAGTCATAGAATATGAACCCTAAGCCTCTCTCTGGCATCGAGATACCTAAAGTCCTAGACTATACCGATTGGAAACAACTGAGTTTTGCGTACACAATTTTATAGACTTTACGGTTTATTATAATATTTGATATTATCGTTAAATACTCGCGTACTATTTAGTAACCGATGTGTTTGAAACGTTAGTCATGGTCGGATATAAAACAAATCAAATACTTTTTATAATAAAGCGAAGGTTTATTTAAAGTATCGTCTGTATTCAAGCTTTCAGAAAAATTGTTTTATAACAGCACAATCAGGGGCATGCTCGAGGGGATTTAGGTGGATTACTCCCACCCTCATGGACACATGACATATATATATGTGTGTGTGTGTGTGTGTGTGTGTAATTATTATAATTATTAGTTATTGTATTTCTCAATTTTAGATCAGGCAATTTGCTATTTATTTTTATTTTTCGTAACAATTGATAATTTATCATTTATTTCCATATCAGTCTGTATTATTTGATATTTATTGCTGTAGTGACTATAATGTATAAGTTAGATCTAAACTCTTCATTTCATGTGTTATACACATTTGACATTGTTTAATTTACAATTAAAATTTCATAAAATAGAATAATGATTATCAATATCAAATATTATATTAGTATTAATTTTTTTATTATTTAGGTCAAATCATGTTTTAGATTTGACCAAAAGATCATCATAAAAACTTATTTATATAATATGTGAGATACTTCATAATTCTGGAGGATTCATTCACAATTTACATAATAATAATAATAATAATAATAAATATTAAAAATCATAAAACAAATTTGATCTCCCCCCTCAACATTCAAAATTCCTGAGCACGCTTCTGATCGTAATGATTGTGTTATTATACGGTTTACCTATATAATATTATATAAGTATGCGAATGATGAGCTACTTACGCATAATTTCCAAATAATGAAAACACAACCAGTTATGATTGGAAAATTTAAAAATCACGTTAATTCCAATTGTATACTCAAACCCATTTAATATGATGCAGTGATATGGTTAAATCTAAAAGGACGTCGCTCCACGTCTATTAAAATTTTCTTCTCGATTGTGGCTTAAATGACCAATCGTCAATCAATATTCGGAATTTGTTAATAAACAACCTTGAAAAATCTTCAGCTCTGGTATTTTGAAATGAAAAATAATTAACTACTTAGAAAAAATGAATTGACAATAACGATGGTAAATTTAGTTTTTTAGAAATTAGTATTTCAAACGTAAACCTCTGACGTCGAGAAAAGAGAAATGTTAATGTACATTTTATATGCAGTAGAAGAATTCGGTCTATTCTTTTTAATATTTTCGAAAGAATCGATAATGTAATAACAGTATAAACCTATTATATACGAAAAAAATACAACATTTTTATTCTTTAAAAAAATAAATTACAAATAAAAATAATAATTTCGCGATTATTCAATAACTATAAACATTTTCGCTAATTCGTTTTATGCAAAATAATTGACTCGGCGAAGCGTGAACAATTGCAGTGCATCGTCGAAAAATAATAATTTACTGCGAAAAAATATCGTTGAATTTTATTGAGTAGTTATTATTTTTAATGTAAAACGATTAAATCATAAAGTAAAAAAAAACAGTTATCTTCAGTAGAAACATTATAATAATATAATATACATAATTGAGTTCGTCTCTGTAGAGCTTTGCTTGTTTAAAAATAATTTTCACAATAAACGATCGACTGTGTGTAATTTATTAAATTCTACCGTAGAATAATATGGTTATACGCTTTTATTAAAATAATAATAATTAAGATTAGGATGTATATGATTTAGCATGTTTTTTTTTTTTTTAAATTGTCCAATCGCAGTAATTTTGGATAGTAATTTCTTTTACGATGTCAAAAGCCAAATATCAAAATTTTGTCTTTATGTATTTGTATATTATTCAAATCTAATATAACACGAGTTCGTATTTTTGATTTTTTCTGGTTTTAATCAGTTATTTAATATTTTTTTGGTTTTCGATACAAAGTATCAAAAAAATAATGTATCTAATCAACTAAAACTGAATCTACAAAATTTCAAATTTTTACATCTGTATTTATTGTTTTATAAATTATCGAATCACCAAATCGGCATAGTCGGAAATAATTTAAACACGCGTTTGTATCTATTAGAAATAAATATATTAAGAATGATTTGATTTTTATTTGTTTTTAACATACATATTGACGCGTTTAAATTCAATCGATTGTGTTATTATAATATATTCAATATTACATTTCTAAACTACTATCTAAACTACTTATTCGACCATCATATCAAATCGATTTAAATAACGAAATAAATTAAAACTGAAAAAACTAACGACAAATAGTTTATAATATTACACGTCTAAAGCCAGGGCTTGCATTTAAAATCAAAATTTTCGTTTTACGTTAATTGCAGTTTAAGCATTATAAAATATTTGCGTTTATTGATATATTAGAATTAAAACATTATTTAAAAATTACGTATATCATAATTAAATAATATCTAACGTGGAGAATGGCCTAAAAACGAAATGTAATAAATTGTTGAATTGATCGCTAAGATCGATTGCTAAGACACGTGGATTAAATATTTCTATGAAACCAATATTACGACTTTCAAGTAAATGGATTTTAAATTATTACGTTTTACTTTATTTTTATTTTTTTGGTATTTAATTATTTTTGTAACCGTTTTCCATTTTAATTACGTTTACGAATTTTAATCGTTTTTTGTCATACATGACGTTAGTAAGCCCTGTCTAAAACTATAATAATATATGTCTACAGAACTCCTTCGACTTCATCTGAATTGCTTTTCGAATGAAACTATGCAAACCTTTGAAAACAAAA
>JACXSJ010001435.1:0-92414 GCA_014851325.1 Pentalonia nigronervosa
AACTTATATTATGTTTTATTAATTTGAATAAAGTGTGAAAAGAATTTTTTTGACTTTCTGGCATAGGTACATGAAACTATTTGTTTAAACTGTCATACTTAAATTGTAATCTTTTGCTGGTCATGTTAAATCTTTCTAAAATAGGTGTCCACAAGACTAACATGAATGTAAATTCTAGGTTTTTCATTTTTTTAAACAGAGCCAATGCTTCATGTCTTATAGCCGGTCTCTGACTTATATTTTCTGATATATTTTGTAATGTTGCAACAATCAAAAAATAGATTGGCACAAAGATTTACAGTGGTAACCCGCAGGGTTTTTTATTATTATCATAAATGTTTAAAAATAAACTATTACTGTTGACAATGACAATAATTATAATATATTACTATGAAATAAAACGTAATATATTAATATCACTAATATCAATTTAGAAATATTTAGTTATATTCGATTATAATATCCAAATACAAAGAAAGGGGTTATTCTTTATTATCTCACCATCGCCAATCTATTTGGCATCGACTGTACCATATTATGCGTAACTCTGAAACAGACCTTATAATATGAATAGATATATTTTATAAACCTATAGTTCAATATTTTATCTTAGTAGTTCTTAATACCATTGATTATAAATAGCAGTATTTTACTATATAGTACTTGTATAAATAAATAGTAATACACAGTAGTCATTACAGACCACAGTCAATAAAATTGTAACAAATTTTGTAGTGATTTTTGATGAAAAAAGCTAAATAGATTTATTTCGTCATCGTTTACTACGGTGTCGTTTGTTTATTATAAAATTATAATATATTTGGTCTTCGGGACCACATGTAGCATATTAAGCGCAAATAAAGGCGCCTCCTTACTTTTACAAAACTATGGCGCTCTGGGACAATTGCTCCTTTTGCCCCCCTCCCTATAACACATCTCTGAGTCTACACATAGTAAACTAAAAACTTTCCCCTCACAAAAAGCGATACAAACTTAATTGTTTTTTAAGACAGGTTTTGTTTTGATTTTGATGTCCCTGTGCTGATTACTTGACTCTGTGCATAGTGTTTGCTTTTTGCATAATGAATTATTTGACTATTACAGCATTTATTATTATGGCCATAATAGTTTGAATTGACAACTTAAAATTCATTAATAATGACTATGTAATAAAATGATTAAAAAATATTTTTAGTTAAAAAATGTTGTGAGCGGGTCCTCTTTTACCATCTTCTTACAAATTTGTAAAACTAAGGGCCTTCTTGATTACTTTGTCACATGCATTAAAAGTTCTAGTTATGCCACTGCCTAAAATGACTGTTATAATTGTGATTTATAATAATAATATACATATTTTTTAAATCATATTTACAATTATTAGTTTTTGTTCTGTCAATTTTAATTTCTTTTTTCTAATTGTTTTAAAAAATATAATTAATAAAATGACTTGAAAAATTAAAAACTTAATTATTTAAAAAATTATTTTAAAAAAAGATTTAAATCCTATGCCTTTAATTAAATATTTAAACTGTAAAAAAAACTACATTTAAGTATATCGATTTTCCACATAGATACTAATGATGTTTTTTGGGATACACTATATATACACTATACTCTAAGTTAAGAAGTAAGAATTATACTTGTGTGCAAGGGCATGGCATTACTGTATACATTAGACATACAGATGATGAACTTTGTAGGGGTGACAAGTGGATGTTCCTGATAAAAGCTGGTGACGCCGAGTATAATTCTTAACTCGGATAAAGTATAAGTAGAGTTAAAATTAATATCATTTTTTTGTTTTTTGAGTACTGTTAAAATAATATTAAATTAATATAATTTTCATTTTGCTTATAGATTCTAACTATGGATAACACTTGCACATATTGTCAGGATGTCATAGACAGTTTAACTGTAGTATGTTTGGAATGTTCATACTTTCAATTATGTTTGGCCGTAAGTATTTCACAACTTCTCAATCAATACATTTAAAAGCCCCCCCCCCATATGTGTATCTTTATCTTACAAATGTTTTGTATAATACTTTGCATTAATCAGAATCAATTTGGCATTGTTAACAATTATTAGAATAAATCGATCAATCATCAAACTTATATGTAAAGAATATTATTTAGGATATCACATATTAAGCTTTTATAGATATTTTAATTTTAAAATGAGTTATAAATTTATAAGTATGTAAAATAAAATATTGCAACTTTATAATGTTAATATTAATAAAAATTCCTCATATAAAATTCATATTTTTAAATTTGGTAATAGATTAATCACTTTATTATTAAAACCAATAACACATAGTTGGTTTTGCTGATTTCAGATTTGCTATGTTGTACATTTTTTAAGACTGAGAGAGCACATGTGGGCTGGTGTCTTCTTAATTAAAATATTAACATCATAAACTACTTCTCTTTAAACATTATTTTTACTAAGCTAGGTATTTGTTACATATCTACATAAATAATTTTGTAATAATAATTTTTATATTTTAGTGTTATAGCCATGGAGCAGAAATTGGAGATCATAAAAATAACCACGGTTACAAGTTAAAAGTAACTTTTTATTTTAAATATCTGTTTAATTTTACTCACAAAATTAGTTAGTTACCTATATAACTATATAACCTTATATATATATAAATATAATATGGACAAATTGCTATTGTAAGTATTGAAAAATTTTAAAAAAACATACTCTGTAGTTTGATATTTTACACAAAATCAGGCTCTACAATATTTGTAAACATTTTTATCATTATAACACCTTTTTATAATAAAAAATCTTAAATTTATATTTTTTTTGTATGTTTTATTAAAAAATAATTTGTTTTATAAAAACATTATATAAAATTTTTGTTGAAGAAATGATGCACCTAGATATTTTTAAGTTCGGTTCATTCAAAAGATTCTCTATATTAATTTAAAGTAAATAACTATTTTTAAGGGTCAAAAATCTCCTGGACAGTATTTAGTTACCTCAGATGGATGGACTGGTGATGACCTTATGCAAATTTTAGACTTTGCTGAACAATATTCTTTTGGATGTTGGGATGAGTTACCGAAAAACATAATAAATCGAACTCCAACAGGTAAAATTGCTGTTTATATTTAAATTAACAATGTTAATAAAAATAAATTATTTTAATCTTTAAAGAAATTAAATTTCAATTTGCTAAATACTTCTTGGATGGTACAATTGGAAGGTTAACATGGGGTACAATAAAAAAACCACAGTTAGAAGATCGTACAGTCCATTTCAAACTAAATGAAAGTGTTACTCATTTATCTGCTTTATCCAAAGCTCAGTATGCTGAAATTGGGTACAATCCAATTAGGGATGAATTTGAGTTGGTATGTACACACGCATAACATATTATTTTTAAGTACCTAGTGTAACTTTTACATTGAATTTTTATAGGAAAATGATTTTGATAATAATGCAGAAGCAGTTTTAAGTATTACATCAGAATGGAATGATTTTGGAGATGGTAAATACTAAATAAACATTAAATATATCATTGTAGTCATACCTATATTAACTATTTAAAATAAGAAATCAAACTTCGATTAAACTTACATTTATTATTATAATTATTAACTGAATATTATATTACAGATTATAATCTTGCGAGTATCGATATGTATTGTGCACGTTTATATGAGCGTGAATATGCTAAAGAAATTGTTCATGATTATCAATTGATGGATAAATATTTTTTCTCAAAAGATAAGCCTAAGCGTAGATTAACACCAGAAGAAAGGTATGTATCAAGTTTTATGATTAATAAACTTATTTTATACATTTTTTATTTGTAGAAGTATAATAAGCATTGAAAGTCAAATAAAAAAATTTAGCCGTTATTTAACTGAAGTAGAATTGTGGTCATTAAATATACGGCTTCAACAAGAATATTTGTTAAAAAAACGGCGTGAAGAACTAATCTATTACAGAAAAAATGGAATTACAAAGCTATACGACATTGTAAAATTTAATCTTTTACATTATAGCATGGTTGTAGATGGTAATTATATACTTAAACATTTCTTTTATTCATCAGTTCATACCTTGTTTGTACTTTTAAATTATAGAACAATCTGAACAATCATCTTCTGATGTTCTAACACCAGCACCCATCAAACGTGGTGAAAAGAAAAGGGTAAATACTAAATATATTTTGTATTTCATTTTATTTTAAATATAATATAATAAATATTCGATTAAAAATAACAAACAGTGATGAGCTCTTAACCCATCATTGGTATTAAGTGAGTGCCGCGCTTACTTTTTGGATACTAATAACATTGCATGTTGATATCTAATCAAGAAATATTTATAAAATTATTATATTTAAAAAAGTATATTTGACACGTGTCGATTGAAGGTATAAATAGTATCAGATGGAATCAAGTAATAAATAAACAAATGGTTCTCAAAATATTAACAAGGTGAGCACGATACCAATGTCGGGTCAACTTTTGAATCGTACAACAATTTTTTTACTGAAACATCAATTTTATTGGTGCAAGGTCATAGCTTTAATAGCTCAGATTTTATTGCATAAAAAATACTCTAAAATGCTCTTAATAAGTAAAAGTAAATTGTTTCAATATTAATTTTTTTTTTAAATGGTTTTAACATTGTTTTTATGAAAATATATATTATATACATATATGAAATACTTAAAATGTTGCCAAATAAAAATCCACCTGCAGAACTTTTATTTTTGTTAACCCAGTTGTTCACAATTCTAATAGCAGACTGATTAGTAAAAAAAATAAAAGTATAATAATTGTAGATTAGATAGTGCATACTCATTATTTTCTATGATTAGAATTTTAGTATTTAAGTGATTCACATAATAATAATTTACTTAGTTATTTTTGGAATATTCTAAAAAAAAAATCTATTTATATAAAAGAAAGAAATATACTCATAAAAACTCTATCCACATACATAATTCATTTTTGTTCATATAATATAAATCTTTTTTAAAAATATTTTGGTATTGAACTAAACACTGACTCTTTTTTTTTAGAAAAAACGAAAACGTCCAAAATTATTCCACAAGAAAAATCATGTTTATCATCGTACACCTCAATATATTGCTGCTCTCAATAGAGTGTTGACTCAAAATAATGAAACTGAAGATAATTCTGATTAATATTAAGGTTTTAAGTTACCTACTAGTAATAAAAATAAAAAGAAACATGTCTTTAAAATTGTGTTCAATTATTATTAATTAATATGACTGATAAAAGTTATAAAACTAGGTTTAATCAAATTCTGATTATACATTGAAAATATGTAATATGTTTATAATTTATTACTTAATACTAATAACAGTTAATTTAAAGTTTTTACATACAAAATATATTTATTGAATATTAGTAAATGTCAGTATTATTTAAATTGTAATTTAATTATATTTTTGAATTTGGTTTATACTATAAATTTTTTTTTTAATGTGCATACAATAAATTATAACCCTAAATAAGTTGATATTGTAAATAAGTACAAAGTACACTTAAGTTTAAAGTATTTCATTGAATACAAACACTGATATAAACTTTATTTTTTTTTTCTATTAAGTATCAATAATAAATTCGGTCTAAGGTTCAAAGATTGATTATTTAAATTATGCTAAATTTGTTTGGTTTATTTATTACTCAAACTCCAATTATATTTAAAGCTATATCTGTGATGTATTATATTAATTATTAGGTGAAAATTTAATTATATAACCCATGTACTATGTGTACTTTTCATTAACAATTATTAAAAATGTGTAGTACTATTGTAATATGTTATAATACTTATAATTAATAGAATATTAACTCCATAACCAAGGACAAATTATATAGTTTGTATTTGGCCGAATAATTTATTTTAATTTTAAATACCAAATATTGTTTTATTTGTTATGATTTTTCTGTATTTTGTTTATGTTTATTCTATCTTTACTTGCAATAATTATTTTTTTCTTCTTTCATAACCAATATATATTGTGTTTAGTTTTTATTAGGGGTTAAATTTTCTAGCTAAATAAATTAATATAAAAGAATGATTTGTGTTATATATAAGATTTTTTACTAAATAATATCAGAATTTAATGTGATTGTATCATAGTATAAAATTAGCCGGATCCATTACTTACTAATATTTACCATAGTTCTATGCACTAAAATTTGACATATTATCTATAGCCTATAGGGTTATACAGCTGGTAATCAATATTTTAATAATATTCTAATGTTTTTTATGAGAACATAATAATTATAAAAACTATACAAAAAACAGGTATTTATTTTTCTCTAAATGCCTATGTAGCTATATTGTACCCTATTTGTTAAATGTATTGTTGTGTTAGTCTCATTAAAATAAAATGTGTAGGTCATATAATCTCAAACGCAGTTTTATTTTCTTGTGTTTTCGAGTCCAAATTTCAAATAAATCTTCATGCTGGAGCGTAGCATGTACAAAGCAGTAATATTTACACAATTTATGTGACTTGTACATTTAGTCTGTGTCAATGTATGAATAGTAAATGAACTTTAGTATATATAATTCATTTGACAATTTTAATTCTTGTACTCTGATATCCATGTCACTAAGTAGCAGAAAATTAAATATATTTTTGTTTGCATAACTATAAAAACTACTAAAAGTGGTAGTAAAATAAATATACTTCCTAATGTTTGAATGTAATTTAAAAAATATAGTTGAATTCATAACTTTATAGACTATTTTATTTAGGAATTACTTTTTTTATTTAATATCTGATATGCCAAAAATAAATACAAATATAATGCAATAATTTAACAAAATTTAACAAAATTTTAAATAATATTTTAATTTTAAGGTTTTATAAAATTTAAAATCAACTTTCTAAATAGCCTAGATGTTTTTTCAAAAAATGCATACAAACATTAAAAATTAAAATCAGAAATTGCGAAGTATGTATACTTTACCACTGCTTATTGATCTAAAACGGATAAAAGATATGTGTGTTGCTTAATAAATATTAAACATATATTATTAAATTAATTAAATGCTTGAATAATAATAATGTAATTATTAATTTACAAGTACCTTGTAGTGTTTAACTAAAACTAAAGAACCATCAAAATTCAACTTTGTAAATTATCTAAAGATGTTAAAACTTAATCTTGTTTTTTAAATACTTGTAATTGTATTTAATATAAGTATATTACCAAACGGTCTTTTTCCAATTTTTATTTTAAAACATTTTTCTAGTTAATTAATAAAAATATTTAATTGCTATGAACAAATATCCTTGAAAACATTTATTAGAAATTACATATCTATATTCTTTTCTTATTTTTTGATGAGGCTATTAAAGATTTTAGGGTGGGGATTTAGTATTCACTTGCCCTATTTTTGCTACTCCAATTATAACTGTTATATTAGTAACTTTATATTTAGTATGTAAATTATTTCAATTTTAGATTTTATTAAATACCGTTTTTTTCAGTTTTGTATCTCCTAAAAAGTTATTAAATATTTACACAAATTTTCTTAATAAGCAACAATTCAATTGTTTTAAGTGGTTAAATAAATAATGGAATAAAATATATTCATGAAGTATATTTAATTAATTTTTTTATTGCTTCAATGAGTGCTATAATTTTTAAAAATGTTTGATATTTCTTAGTTTAAAGTAATGGTGTATAGTATAATAAGAACTTTAATTTGTTAAATAAATCTCTTCCAGAAAATACAAGCTTTGTTATGTGAATATCCTCAAATTTTTACTAGGTTTACACAATTCTTCTGTAGATAGAAAATTGTACTTTAAACAGAAGAAACTTAATATTATTTTTAAACAAACAAATTATTTTTTTAACAAATATAAAAATTTTCTGATAAGTTTTATATTATTTTTAATTGTATTCCTTAATTTTTATTGTTTGGTCCAAATAATGTAATCATCTTTTATAAAGTGAACTGAAACAATTTTAAATAATATATTATGTCCTATTGTACCCATCAGCTATATGTGCCTAATTAACTACAATTGTTGTTATAAGCATAAGCATTATTTTAAAAGTTAAATGTTATACTTTTATTATAACCAACGTTTTTATTTCACTATAAAAAAATAGTAATTTATCATTTAGTTTTTAGTATCATTATACCTTTGGCAAAAAAAAAGGCTAGTAAGTTAGTATCCACTCTGCTGTACAGTTAGTGTTGAGTGGGGTCATGTTAAAAGATGTGTTAAAATTTGAATTCATTGATATAAAATCATTGTATACGAAAAACAATTTTGAATAAAAACGGCCTGTTAGCCTACATTACTAATTGCATTTTATGATATAATTGCTATTAAAGTAATCCAATTACTATTGGATCCAAATACTATTAATAATGAGAGCGCCTTTCATAATATAAACCTAAATAATAAAAACCTGAAATGTTAAAATCAGGAGCATTCATATATATATTAGTTTTAAGGGGGTGTGAGTAAGTCATAAATATTATTCAAGTACAGTTCTGTGAGATACATTCTTAAACCTCCAATGTTTAATACCTACTTCTTAAACAGGAAAATTAAACTTAATGGATAGGTCAACTAAAGGGAATTGTATTAAATTGTGTTACCTTATTATCTATTTACCTGAGTGTATAGCATAGGATAATTATTGCATTTATCATTTGTACAATTATTTTTTAGTATTTTAACTTTGGTTAAGTATAAAATTTTAATATTAATGTATACAACATTTTTATTAACTACAAATTAAACTTATATATACCTTTTTTATATGCAAAATTAATTGGGGGAGTCAAAATGTCTTTAGTTTAATTATAATTCCTTATAATTTGAAATTTGATGTATGTCAATAATATAAACTATAATATAAATAATATAATTTTGTTGTATAAGCTTTCTTACTGTAGGAAATTATTTAAATAGTATCTTACTATTAATTTTAGTTGTTTTAATCTAGATTTGAAGTACACACATATTTTTTTTTGTGCAATATATTTTTCCAGTTTAAAAAGTATTAAAATTGAAGGTTTCAGAATGTACTTATCCTACAAAACAGTATTTAAAAAATAAGTAGTGTTTCAAAATAGTAAGTTGAATTAATTTTTGCAGAAAATATTTCATTTAAAAATGTCATTGTGTGTATAAAATATAATATTATACTTAAAAAGATTCAAGCACTCACTGTTCCACTAAAAATATTTTTGAATTACAACAAAATAACTAACATCGTTAGATATTCTTAATTTAAATATCTAATTTTGTATTATTTTGTTATTGGTTACAACATTAACTACTAACGAGAAACCTTGTTTTAAATTATCAATCCTTAGATATAAGAATTGTACATTTTATACATTTATCACTACAAAATAATTTGCAAATTTTCGATATTTTTGATATTCTTGATATTTTTTATATCCAAATTTAAACTTATGAAATGTCTATAAAACACCACAGTGTTATTATTATTATTAATTTTTTTTTTGATTTTTTGGTTACACTATAAACTATTTATGATAATGTTATTGAATAAGTACGTATATACTTCAATTGAATATAACATCATAAATAATATTATATTTTTTATAGAAATAATTTTATCTAAAATAAGTAATTGTACATCGAATGAAAAAAAAAACACAAAATAACATGTACCGAGTAGACATATTGTATTGACAACGATATAATAAGATACATATTAATATCTGTAATATTTTATAATGATAATAATAATTTATTAATACAATTATTTATTACAAAATTTGATGATATTCAAAAAATTATCATTTTTTTCAATAATTTTAATATCAAGAAAAATTAAATATAATCATCAAAATAATGAAAAAAAGCATAAAGTTCTTGTAATACAATATAATAAAGTACGGAAATATAAAATTTAAAAAAAAGTAGCTTGCTACTTGATATTTTTTCACTACAATAAAATTCTATGAATCATAAATATGTTTTTGAGAAATAACATGGAACTAGAAATAATTTTCCTCGTAAGAAAAATATAATAGTACAAAAAGTCTGTAAACGAGTTGCGTCCCAAATATTGAATTGTGTCCCTCGGGGTTTTTCAGGTTACGAGTTGTGTCCATTGGATTTTGAATTGGATATTTGAATTAAATTGAAATCAAGAAATTTGTTTATTACAATATTATAAATATTTATATTTTTACACGAAAGTAAAATAATGTTGTTTTGTAGTGTTTACAACTATAATATAAATTAAAAATGACTAAACATTGGGAAAATCTTAAATAAGAAGATTTTTATTTATTCATTATTACTTCAATTGACGAAGCATCATATTTTATTCTTGTATAAAATATATGACGCCATATGTATAAAATCTACAATGACGTTATATTGTACATATTTCTCGATTAGAATTTATCAGAACACAACTTGTGTAAACTTACAAAACAGTTAAATTAATTAAAATTGAGAATAATCGTCAGGACGTAACTCGTTAGTTGCGTACGAAAAAGTAGCCAAAATATTATGCAATCAATGGTAACCATTTAGAAACGAGCAAATGTAATCTGGCCCACGATTACTTTTTTATTGTAAACTTGGCCCAGAAAATGCAGGTAATAAAAAAGATGTTTGTAAACTCGGCTCTAAAATTTTTAGCAATAAATATATATTAACAAATATATATTTTGTCATAACCAAATTAAAAAAAATATAAACCAAATCATATATTAAAATCAAGAGTCTATCATGAACCATTTCAATTTCAAAATTCCAAAACAAAAATAAAATAATTGTTAAAAATCAAATTTAAAAGTATAAAAAGGTCGGTAAGCATTCTTCATTTAAGTATTTAATTTCATCCAAATTTGAACTTAAAACTTTCATAAAAATCAACCATGTAAATATATTTTTTAGATTTATTGGTTACAACATGAACCACTTACAAGAAACCTTGTTTTGAATGTTCAATCCTAATCTACAAAAACTGAATAGGTATTTTATATATTTTTAACTACAGAAAAGTTTGCAAACATTCGAGATTTTTATAAATTTTGAACTTTAAATGCTTATAAAAAAAATTGTTTAAATGCATTTTTAATATTTTTAACTACTATAAAAACAACATATGAGGAACCTTTTATTAAATTTTTAAGCTTTTTAACCCAACGAAAAAGTTTTTATAGATATTTACAGAAAAAAAAAAACAAAAAAAAAAATCAAAAACTTCTCAAGCCTATAATTATCTTAAAAAATGTCAAAATATTTTTAAAATTTAATGATGTATAAAAAATGGTAATTCCAACATTCTGTAAAAATTTAAAGTGTCTCTTTTTGAATTACAACAAAATAAGAAAATCGTTCTCTGTGAAATCTGTAGTTTACGGGTGAATATCTAATGTCTGATTTCAAACTCTCATAAAACATTTGTTTGTCTTTCTGTTAAACTTTTTTTTGTGAAATGAAGAAAATCTAATGGAAAATCTTATGTTAAATTTTTAATTCTTAAATTTAAACAGAAAAATGTTTACACATTTTTAAATAAAAAAAAAAAAAATGCAAATTTTTGTGATTTAAAAATGTATGTACTTAATATTATTTATCAACCTACAAACTACTTTATGTATCTATAATTTGTTTCTATAAACCATAAAGTAAATTTTAAGACTTGTGCAAAGACAAACAATTAGGTATATGAAAATTAAAAATATTAATTTTTTATAAGAATACTATCAATTGTTAAATATCTAATATGGTTATTGTTTGAATTTATTAATTTTATAATAAGATAACATCTAAAATGTAAACATTAATTTGAAAATGTAGTTGGTATCTCATATTTGTACAGTTTGTATAACCGATCAACACAATTTGTAATACTCGTGAGTATAATTAGGTTTAATCAAATAAAATTCCAACATTATTGTTTATGTTATAATATCATTTTTTGTTTTAACTTATATGACAATATGAAGTTTAATGTTTTATTCAAGTTGAATTACAATTACCCAAGAGTATCTGTGGAATAAAAATAAAGGCTGATTGTGACAACCCGCATTATTTTTATACTTCAGAAATTTTTTTGAGTAAGAACGTTAAATGTGTTTTGTATTCTTGAAAAACCATGATGTAATATTGTATTTAAAAACAGGACGAGTTTATTAATCAATTAGCAGTTTGCAGATTGTTTTGGGCTACACATTTTTAGAGACGATTATCCATGATTATTTGCCAGAATAAGAACAATAAGAAAATATTCAATATATGAAATAGTGCACTCTCCTATATCAATTAAAAAATCATTACATACCGTGATTTCCCAGGAACTATACTAATATAATTTAGGCGATACCTAAAATAACAACCTCATAATACAATCAGACGTACGGTAATAGTAACCGTACTATCATAGGTCCCTTCTTTATAATCACAAGTCTAGCTATGTAAAAGAATAACTAAATACCGATTAATATTATAACCATAATCCCAGCTATTGATATTTTACAAAAACAACAACTTTCCATAAACAACACCTGCAAGGATATTGGGCAAATCCGCAAGTTCTGGCCAAAGAAAGAAAAACGGGAACACCACTTATAAGCCTGCAGTACACCATATTCAAATGTACCAGAGCCATAATTATCATCATGTCTCTCACACACACAACTTGTGCAATGCATTATTTTTACTTACAATAAACAAACACGAAACGTTGCAAACATTTTAGTGATTTTACTGTTGTAATTGTCTTTGATATTTATTCAACATATCCTGTAGCCATTGATTTGTAGTTTTTAATTCACATCATAATATGCTAATTTAGGCTTCAACGAAAATAATCAACAAAAGTGTTTCCCTATCGCATTTATTTCAGATGACTATGTCAAGAATAAAATCACAAAATTCAATGATTTTGACTAGAAAAAAATTGTAATTGATAATTTATTGAAACAAAGACGGTAATAAGTATTTAAATAAAAGTATTTGATTTTCAAATACAAATTCATCCAAGACAGTATTTAAAATATTTTTGAAATACTCGATATAAAAAAGTATTATAAATACTATAAAAGTATTTAAATACATTTACTCAAATACTTAATAAGACTGCCTATAGAGTGTCAGAGTTATATCAAAATATTTACAATATTTTAGCTCGATTAATTTTGATGAAATGTTAAACATTCATATTCAGTTATTTTATTCAATTTAATTTGAAGAAAAATATATCTATAATTACATTAAATAAGAATTAAAAATTTTTTTAATTAAATAAGATTCTCACCTTCGAGTAAAAAAATTAAAACAAAAAGTTTGTAGACTTTATGATCGGTAGCGGTGACTTTTAAAATAACATAGGTAATTATTTCTTAATAGAAATCAAGTATTGAGTAATATGATTTTTACAAACCTATGAAAATTATTTATTCATGAGACTTTTAACAATTTTTTTTATTTCTTAAAGTATGTACAATATGAAAAACATATTCTAGTATTATAAATTACTTATAATATATTTATTTATTACAACACACAGTTGATGTAAAACATTTTGAACTGCATAAAATGTTATTTTTTTTACAGAAAAATATTTTTTGGTTTGACATTTTGACTTGCATGTGCATTTGACAAAATCTTGTTCAGTTCCCGTAGACTATTGGGTTGTTGCATTGTCCGTAAAGAAAAAATGTACTTTCCATAGGAACTTCGTTAATAATTACTAAATTTGGTAGGTAAATTGTGAATTGAGCTCTTGAGGCTTGAGTATGAAGTTTTAAAAGCCTGAGCGATAATACTCGTCAACCATTATCTAAAATAATATTAAAATGATCATAAATAATAAAATATGAATGACTTAAAACTATAGATAGGTACATATTATATGTATTATTTTATGTTAACCTCCATGGCTCCATAACAGCAGTTAAATAATTTCGATGATCTCTTTGACCTTTGTATACATCGGGTTCTAAAAATCGTATCTTAATAGCATTGATTTTATAATAATCTATTATAAAATCAATGGTAATAGCATCAACTTCTACCGGTTAAAATTTTTATCTGATCATATTTGTGATGTATAATTTTATATCAATTTTATGTTCTTCCAAATTGAGATTCAGTATTTTATAGGATAACTAATAAATGGTTATAAATGTATATCAATAAATAAATAATAGTGGGATATGCTGAAATATTACTATGTGTACATATAAATTGTATGTGTATACTGTATATTGTGTATTCCTAATACATGCACTTAAATATTGTACATAGGTACGTAATTATAGGTACTTGAATTTTTAGAGGTGAATAAATTGTATGTGTTTAAACAGTTGATAAAAGTAATAATTATAATATTATATTATGGTTAAATGGATTTGATACTTTTTGAAATAATGTTTATAGACATTAAGCTGCAGATAGTTTTGTACATTTAATGAATCGATTTTGGTTTCCAAGGCACCCGATAACGAGTGTGTATAGCCAGTACGTATCATTATTATCGTTTATTATTTTAACACAACACATGCAATGGTAAAAGTAAACATTTTTGCTTCGATGATCAATACTTATCCAATGGTTTAGGCACGTTCATGTTCATACACACACACGTTAAATCGTTGAAAATCATAAGAAAAGGTCGTTTAAAATATGTAGTTTAGTGAATTGTTGTAGTTGTACTCAATATAATTCTATTCCAACAGTTTTAGTGTACATTATCATTATAATTTAATACGGTAAAATAATTCGTAGGGTATCAAGATGAAAAGAACTCGTTTAAAAATGAACAAATGCCATGCCAAAAACTCGGAAAAGTGTACGGATGAGATTTCCACAGATGGTGTCCACCCCCCGCTGTTCTGTAACCATACGTGGACTAAATGTGTTCCGATCAGTGTAAATAATATTTTATTATCGATTCCTAATACACAATTATATGCTATCAAGTGACGGTTTTACGATGCTAAATAATAAATTGTTGTGTGGTTTTTTTTTTATTATCTAAATTATAGCATCGTGTTCATCTGATGCATCCATCGATGTCCATTGGACGCAACTATAGGTTAGCACTCGAAAAGGCTTTACGGAAAATCAACAAGTCGCGGGAAATGACCATTAGCTGTAAAATAATAGACGAAGATCGTCATTTATTAAATCCTCCGATCCAAAAAGGCGATTCCAAACCGCAAAATATGAAAACCACAAATGATTACAAATGCACCGGAGTCGTGCCTTTAGCGGTAAACCACCTATATATATATATATATATATATATATATATACACACTAAAATAACCACAACATTTAATAAACATTACGCATTTTGATTCATATTATTATTTCTGGTCTGTTGGTACTCGCATTATAATTTTATTTTCGCAGGATTTGTTGTCTGGAAAATATTACAAGGATAAAGCAGAGCTGAGGAAGCAAAAAATGATTGAAAAGAAAATTAAAAATGAAAAAGCTATGATAAAACCAGAGTTACCTTCAAAGTAATTATCTATATACACACTGCCAACTAATTAATCATTTTTTTAAAATTCATTTTTTCATGAAGTGCGTTTAAATATTATTTTATTTTTCCCTTGTAAGTTATATTGGTTCATCGTTACAAGCTTGTATTGCAATGAGTCCGGACAAACAGCTTAATATACTGAAAGATATGTGGCGAAAAGAGAAAAACGTCGAAATCGTCATAAGTAAAGAAGACAACGATACAATTGCATACTATTTGAACGAAGTGAGAGGATATTTTACAACGTACATTAATAAACTAAACACAAACATTTTTAAATAATGCATCAAATATTTGAATATTGAAAATAATATTTGTATAATGTATTGTATTTGCTCACTTAAATTAATTATTGTATATTATTTCACCAGGGAATAACTAGTGACTTTTATAATCCATTTCCAGAACAAGTATTGGCAAACATAAAGAAAAATCGTGTTAAACCGAATCTGTTAAAAAAGTAAGCGTAGGCACCTAACTTATAGATAATTATTAACAGCATTAATAAAATAATATGATTTATTTTTAAAAACCAATTAGTGCTTGTTTTTATAAGAATCATAAATTATTTTCCGATATATAAGATACTTTAATGTACGTTCTTACTTAGTACCTATTTATAAATTTAAGATACATTTTAATATTTTTTCTAAAAGGAATGTATGTTGTAATATAGTAACTGCAGTAGTTTGTAGTAGATTATAGAACTTTTATTAAATGGTAGAATGCATATATTATATATTTATATATTACGTTACCTACTGTGAATGTCTACAGTATGACGAATGCTGACAGTCACGGGTGAATGTTAAAAAAACATAACCTGCAGAATTCACAATAACTAATGAAAATTGATATTTACATGATGATTTTGTTGAATGTTGATGTATAGATACTCTCAACGCGGGTCGTGTGCTCGTGTTAATCTTGATATACGCTTTTTACGTGATATAATACAATATGTTTAATTTTGTTGTATGATTAAACTTTTATTGTGAAGTGATTTATTGTTATAAATTTGTAAATAAATTAATATTCAAATAAATTACGATAATTATATTATGAGCAAGTTTTAGTTTTAGTAATTTCATTTATTGCAACAAGAGAAGTGTTTATGGTAATTTTGAATTGCACAAATAATGTCAATATTTTTACTACTACTTACACTCTTTTTGCAGTGCATTTCGTTTTGCAATCCAATACCCTTGTCCAATACATTTTTAATTATAAGCAGAAACTCGTCACAATGAAATTTGTAGTCTTTAGTTACGACTGCGATGATTAAAAATTAAATTTTCTTTGTACGCTAAAAACTTATTTCTGGTGTATAATTGATTTATAACACCATATTTGGTGGCCAATCTATAAAACAAACCATCGAGATTCGACAAAATATTATGTAATATATTTGCTGAGTGTGATAATATGATTTATAAAAAAAATGATCAACCAGTACGATGTAGTATAGACGTACAGTAGATATTATAGTATTATATCATATTTATTATTGTGACTTTCTTGTAGTTTCTTCTGATATTATCATTACCGTCTAACAACATTCATCAATATCACCCTGTGAATATTACAATTGATGTTAACTAGTGAATGCTTACATATGAGTACAGAGAAATTTTAAATAATATGTCAAGATTCACCAATGATTTTTGAAGTATGGAAACATTCAGCGGTGACTGTAATTTGCAATCATTCTTCAACGAACGGTAGACATTCATAGTAACATAAAATATATGTATAATTTACACAATAATCTGTCTAGTAAATATTGCTGATGGAGTACGCATATGAAAGTATACTATTATTAGGTATTTGTAGCCGCTTGTAACATGCAGAGATATAGACAGGATTTCTCAACATTTTGGTGGGAGGGGGGGATGTTAAAGTTATTAAATAATATTATATATTTATACAGACAATGATATTTTCAAATGCAATGTTTTCAGAAATAAATTGTTTTAATAGTAATAATGCGGGCAGTGTGGTCACACAGCTGACCATGACGCGCGCAGTTGTTGACTTTAGGTCACTTTGTACGGTCAAGCATTGAAAGTGTGAAACGCGGATACTTTGTACAGTCGGGGAAGAAGGTACATTGCAGAACGCGGTCATTTTGCACTATTATATATATAAAGTATATAAATATTATAAATATAAATTAAATTAAAAATAAAAAGTAAATTGTTATGAAATATTGTGTATTAATAATAATCAAAGTAATCAAACAATCAATAATATGATTATAAATCTTAACTGTATTATATTATCAAAAGCTATATTTTAAAGTGAATTAAAAATGTTTAGAATATAATTATGTCGAAATGACAAATAAAATTTAATATCTATTGAAAAAAATCTTTAAAAACTACATGTATAGTATATTGAATTTAAAAATTCGATATTTGTTATTTCCTTTTTTTTTGATGATGGTTACATAAATTTAATAGTTTATTATTGCTAACAATATAGGATTTTTGTCTCTTATGAAGTCTATTGCCACATTCGTCCAATTGTATTGTTCGCAAAACTGTCCAAAAACTTTGATTCGTTGTTCTTACTAATTCATTGCACGAACTATTCCATCCTTCACTAAAATTATTAGTTCGATAAGAATTAGACATTGTTTAACATTTAACAGGAGAGTACCGTGCGTTATTGTTATTACCACTAATATAAGTTAAATCAAAATATGAAATAAGAGGTAGTAATTCTAGAGAAAATGACTAGTTGCAGAATTTGTCGCCATACAGACTGGCATAAATGAAAAAAGCAATATTGAATCTGGACTCTATTAAAAACTTGATTTACTACGTTTATTACGCCTAACTCAAAATGTATAATGATTAGCTCAGGCTTAAGGGGAGTTGCGTTTCGAACAGATTCTATAACGAGATTTAATAACATTTCATCATACGTACTTTCCAATTTATTTGAAGAAAAGCATAAATACACGTCCTAGCATTTCCTTCATATTCTGATCGTTTAATGTATAATTGAGCAAATATACTGAAGCATTTAAATGTGCCATCCTTGAACCATATATTTGATGAAGATAAAAAAGAAAGACACCCATTTGTAGTGAAAATTAAAATTCTATGTTTATTTTCATTATATGAATTAAAAAATCAGTTGACTCTCCACCCATTGTAGTTTTTCACGTATTTGGTAATGAAAAAATAAGATTTTTAGACTCATCAGGAATTTATTTACGTCGTGCACGTCTTTAGTGTGCCGTAAAGCATCAGGATTTTCCAATTTTGAACAAACCTATAATGAAACATTAATGTCTAAAATATTTTACTATAAAATAAATAATTTTATTATTCACTTACTACATCCATGTGCAATTGATAGAAGAATTTGATTTAAACTTTCTTTGTTATTAATTGCACATTGCTTCATGTCAGTTTTCGCGTTGTTAATGGCACAGAATGTTGTGTCATCCAATAGTTTTGGGTCGTGGTGATGTGATACAAATTTAGTAAATACGGTGTACTAAAAAAATTATTTGTATTTAAGTTAAATTCATATTATTTAATATATTGTTCACAATATTATGAAAAATTAGTCTTTTGGCAAACATTTTAGTTTTATAATATATCTATAATACAATCGTAATTTGTTTACGTATATTCGTATGATCGTATATACATATATATATATAGATTTATATTATTACTATGTTATATTGTTGAAAAAAAATTATTTTTGTATAACAATAACAATATATACCTACTACAGTTAAAATATACACAGTTAAGAAATAAAAATAAAATATTTATATATTAGGCACTTACTGGTTCTATAAAATTTGTAGAAAATTTTCCTATACATGTGGTAAATGAAATTTCCAACGTATATCGTTCAAATTTTCTCTTAATATTGCATATTCAAAACCATCTTTAACAAGTTTTGGTCTTAATTTAGTTGAATTTGTTATTGCCATTGTGACGATGTGACAGTCGTCGTCTTAATGAAATACATTTCAACGATAAACGCAAAAGATAAGTATTTGATTAACTTAGATATCGCGATTGGGAAATATATATAATGATAAACTATTATCGATGTATATCCATGATTCTACAGATAATAATATTTATAACATTTTTAATAAAATTTATCATGACAATGTAATTTACTACTTTTATATATTTACTACTTAGGTATGCCACTTATATTTACAATATATACCTTATGTATATAATAGTACAAAGTGTCCGAGTTCTGCAATGCACTTTTTTACCCGATCTTAAAAAGTGTACACATTATGCATTTTAAACAATGGACCATACAATGTAACCGTTTACCGCAGTTCATCGGTTCGAGCCTGTGGCGTAGTGTAAAAAATACTACTTCGTAGTCTCTACCACGCTTTCGTTCCGATTGCTCTACCCTGCTCCGCCGGACCCACTTCCACTGGGAGTGACATTCACACACGTGGAAAGTCTCTTCTTAGAGCAGTGTGCTAGACTGCTAGACATACTCTACCACTCCCAAGTGAAAAAACGTTGACAGAGACCGAAGGTCGTTTCAATGAATAATTAATACGAAAAAAAAATGTAGCAATAATAATATCATAAAATATAGTTAGTAATTGGACTGACAGACCGTCTTCGCTCAGAATCGTTTTTCGTATAGGTACAATGATTTTGTATCATGAAATTCAAATTTAACACATCCGTCATTTAAGTGATCCACACGACACTTATGTACAATAGAGCTATATACCCATTTGCACACTTTTTTGATTCTAAACGGAACAAAAACTGTATTAATTTTACAATGATATGTGTCATGTTTTTTTTCTATCTGTATACACGTAGTCGAAATAATGTTTCGATTTTTTTTATAAGTATTTTTTCTAGTGGGAAAGTGAATGTAGTTGGTACTTTAGTGAGGTCATTTTTGAAAATTAATAAATTTTAAATAAATTTACAATAGTTTTTAAAAGCGTCGGGAAAAACAAAAAAAGAATTATTAAATAAAAAATTAATAAATCATATAAATATTAAATATATTTTAATATCATATATATTGCATATAAAATACGATTTTGAGCGGTCTATTAACCTATTCTTCTAAGAATATTTTATAATATTATATTTATGCTGTTATTAATTATTATTATTTTTTTTTCTATTAGTAATATACGGCAATCGTTGACCTGATTGTTGATAAAAATAAATGATACCTATTTGGCTATATGGCTATATAATTTATAATGCCTAAATATTACAATATTTTTACTATCTACTATTAACTTATAAATCAATACTGAATACCGACGAACTTTAGAATGATATTAATGGTTTTTTGTTATAGCTTAAAAGTAATCTAAATATTTTGCAAATTTAATTGTGTATATTTAGTAATAATATACGTAGGTAGTGGTGAAAAGTTTTAAGTTCCTAAAAGTAATATTATTTTTACTTACAACAAAATAACTTAAATTGTAATTTTTGTTTAAGTATCCAATTTAGCCGAAATATTAATTTAAAATATCTTTAAAAAAAATTATGTATATGTATTTTTGATATTTTTAGGTTGATTCTAGAATACTTACAAAAAACTCTATGTTAAATTGATAAACATTAGTTTTTTAAATTCAAAATCATAAGAATTTTAATCTAAAATTTGCATAATATTTTAGTGAATTTACGAATTTTATCAAAATTTGAAAACGCTTATAAAAAAAATTGTGCGTACCTATGTTTTAGATTTTTATGTTTAAATGTCTAAATATGGCAAAGCCTAGTTGTCAATTTAAAAACACTGTTTTTACGGCCATAAAATAAAAAATCATTTTTATTTTAATATAAAAATGAAATGTGAGATTTTTACTAAATATTTTAAGCATTTTCTGTACATGATATAATTTTTAAAATATCTTTACGGTTTTTAAGTTCTTTATAGATATTTTTTTCTTTAAATTTCAACAAACATTTTTTTGTTTGATGAAAATGTTTTAAAATTTAATTAAAGGTTCCTCATAAGTTTTTTTATTATAGAAATTTAAAAATATGAAATGATACATAGGCATGATTTTTTTTTATAAATAAAATATGAATATAGAAAGTATTAACAATATTAAACTTGAGACAAATATTTAAGAATTCAACAATTTTATGTTTATTGAATAAAAATAATATTACATCATTAAGATATTTGATGAATAATTTTAATCAGGTATCATTTTTTGATGACAATTTTGGAAAGTGATGTACGACAAAATTATGATACTGCTTGCAAAAAAATAATCCTTGATTATATACTATTGGATCCAGATGAATTAATAAGAATTGGAATAACAAATTATTATAGATCAGATTATTCTTCAATGCAAATCAGAGGTCCGATTCCATGGCATCAAACAGTTATTATTCAAAGAGAACAGCTAAGGCATAATTTATTTATTTTTAGTGAATCTATTTTAATGTTGAATAATGTATGGAAGAAGTAAGCAAGTTAGATGTCTTTATTGATGAAATATATTATATTATATATTTTTTTAAGGTATTCTAAAGGTTATATTTTTTCAATAAAAAATTTAAAAAAAGTTGGTATACCTATAAAACCAAGTTCTTTACAAGAATTTTTGAATAAATCGTGTGAAAAATTTCGACACAAATTAGTAAAAGAGTATGACATTTTACAAATATTTAGTTTTTAAAAAAAATATAGATTATAGAAATATTTTTAATGTAAGACATTCTTTTTATATATTCTTTGACATAATTTAGGATTTCTTTAATATAATATTGGTACTCTAATGGATGAATTTAGGATTGACCAAAATTAAATTTCCATTAACTGACTACCGTCTACGTTGTACACCATCACCACTATATGTACATTCCAATTACTCATGTATTTTAAATTATTGGAGTATACCTACTTAGATTGTAGAAATTAGATACCTACATAGAATACTGAAAAATATGATACACAAATAAAATTTACCATCAACTTTAAAATGATTATCTATAATAATAAATAAAAAACAAATTGTTCTTTTTTGTTTCTGAAAAAGTGTAATATCTATATTATATTTACTATAAATTATGTGTATGTACAAAAACAAAGAAAATTGATTGATCATTTGAACGTCTTACACTAAAAATAAAAATCAATCTATGTTTACATTGTATAAATATATCCTTAAGGCTTGAATATATACAATATGTATAATTTGCAATTCAAAAAGGTGGATTGTCGAATGTGCTGATCTATTCCTGAAAACAAAAGATGATTACCAAGATTTATTACCAACTCACAGCATAAAAGCATCGAAGTATCAAATTCAAAAATTTTTTGACTGTGTTGCAGCCACTATGTCTAGACAGTTGAGGCAAATTGTTTTTAAGTCGTTAAAACATTTCATGAAGACAATACTTAAATATAAGGTTAGGATATATACATTTTTTTAAAAATTTAATTTCTCGTAATAACTATATAATATTTAAGTGCCTAGTTAAATGTATACATTTAGTATTAAAGTTTGTTAAAATATATATGACTATTATAATTTGTTTTTAAACTAATTTTTTAGAACGGAAATGTAATAGATTCGGAATTTAAAGATAATATGTTTATAAGTCTGCCGTTTTTTGTTTTACGAGCAGTTCCTAACCCAAATTCAATTCAAATATCATTTGAACCTACACGTGAAGAATGTTTAAATCTTTTATTGTCAATCCCACGAAAAATAATTAAAACAGTAGAAGATATTCCAAGAGTTGAACAACTGTTAATAAAAAGTAATATATTCTAAATATTAAATACTTAATACCATTAAAATCTACTATGAACTAATAAATGTACTTAGATTTTTTTTAAAAATGTTCCTAGAATTTAAAGGTGATTCTACAATGGTGTTAAAAAATATTCATGAAACTGAGGAGGAAATTCAAAAAATGTTGTTTGAAGTTGGTAAGATTTTAGAAAATAATTTTCCGGGCCCAGAAACTTACATAACATATTATGAAACCTACTACTATTTGATAAATGGCACAGAAACTAAAACATTAAATACAATTTTTGCAAGTGATCCGTTTCCATTGTTAAGTGTATGTACTACAATATTAAAGTATAATTTGTAGAGTAAATAGATTATATTAATTGTTATACTACCTGTGCCTTTCAGGAATTTAATGAATGGGTCATCAAGTATGTGACTATAAATGAAGATATTCTTAAACTTAGAGATCGAGTAGAATTGAATTTAATGAAATTAGATATATCTGAGGTTAATACAAATTTAAAAAATATAATTAAGAGTTTGAAGAATAGAATTCTCGAATATTTTATGAACTTAACACAGCAAAATATTTCCGGGTAAACATATGCTGAAATACTAAATTAAATATTATATATTACTATATTAGTAATATAAATAATAATAATAAAATACAAAGAATGACAACAATAACAAATAATAATCATAGGTTAAATATTTTTTCAGAATAAATAGTGCATTTGAGGTAATGTCTACTAAGTCCTCGGAAATGCCTGATACAACTGAAGATTTAGTAGAACTAAGTAATTATGTAACACTATGTCGGGAATCTACTTTATCGAAAATGAAAGCTCAATTGAGAACTGTCGGAGATTACATAATGTTTCTTTTTGAATACACGGAATTCAACAGTAATATAATATTTTGTTTTATTTTATGACATTTTATTTTTAAACGATTAAACTTTAATAGTTGATGATATACATTTGCAATCACGAGCATTTCGATGGCCTCAAGAGATTGAACAGTTTTTAGATTTAGCTACTAGTAGAGTTATTCAAAAGAAAGGGGTAGTTGAAGGCCAATTAAAATCTAAAAAAACTGAGTTTGAATTCGAGTATGTTAAAATTTATAAAAATTAGTTAATTATTAAATATTTTGGTTTTTACACTTATAGTCTTAAAAATCACTTTAAATTGTTGGAAAATTTAAAAAAAAAAGACCCACCAATATTGACTAATGATGAAATCATAGCAGCCACCGAAGAAGTTGAGCGTCTTACTAATTTTCTTAAAGAAGATATTGCTGCTGCAAAGGTATGTAACTTAAATGTTTATTATATATGTATACAGAACAAAATAATAATATAATTATAATTTATATCAACTAAATTAAAATATTTTTAGAACTGAAACAGTGTTTAATAGGTATGCTATTAAAATTTTATTTATTTTATTAAACAATGTATTGATTTTATTAACTCTGCCTATATTATAACATTATCAATTGTTGAGTTAAACAATTACCCATGGTTATGCTATATAAATAAATTATGTACCTATATAATAGTTATTATTTATTAGAATTAAAATAATAATTATATTAAATAATTTAGAGCATAAATCACACTGAAAAACTTTTGGATGTTGAAGTTACGCCATACATTCAACTTCACTCAATGGTTGCGGCTAGTGAGCAATTTGACCATTTGTGGCACATTGTTCATGATTTTCAGAACTACTATGAAATATGGTTCAATGGTAAAATATTATACTACGTAGAGATTATATGTAAAAATTTGAATTAATATATTCTTAATAGAACATAATTTACTAAATATTATAGGGCCATTTCACGATTTAAATGCCAAAGAAATAAAGGAAATGGTGGATAGTATGTGGGAAAATCTATATAAATTAGCTAGAATTCTTCAAGACTATCCTGGATCAAAAAGAGTTGCAGAAATTGTGCGTGGTAAAGTAGATAATTTTAAAAAGTATTTACCCGTGTTGGAGACAATTTGTAATCCGGGTATTCACGATAGACATTGGACAGAAGTAATTTAATTAATACTTTAATGTTGTATATGAATCAATAATAATGAAATACGTATGCACATTAGATTAGCAAAAGTGTTGGTGTAGACTTACATCCTAATGATTCATCAACTTTATCTCAAATGATTGAAATTGGTTTAATGAACTATATTGAAAAACTTGAAGAAATTAGTATCAATGCGTCTAGAGAATATTCACTTGAACAAAATCTTCGAAAAATGAAAGATGAATGGTTAACTATTGAGTTTGAATGTAGTCCATACCGAGATAGTGGTGTTAGCATATTAACGGCGTTGGATGACATTCAAGTTATGTTAGATGATCATATACTGAAAGCTCAAACTATGCATGGATCAGTTTATATAAAACCGTTTGAAGAAGAAATGGATATATGGGAAAAAAAATTAATTTTGATGCAAGAAATTTTAGATCTATGGATTTCTGTAAGTACCTACATAAAATGTATACCAAGTGAAATATTTTCATTAAATCGACATATTATAGTTGTTTATTTTCGTCTTAATTGATCAGATACACACAAATGATTATTTAAAAAAAGTATTATGTATAACGTTTTTTATTCTACTGTTATAACTTATAAAGATATAAATATATTTTACTAAGTTATCATTGTTAATCGCAAATCGACTTTTTTTTCGATAACTCAAAAGCACAAAACGAATTTGCGCCTTTGTAACTTGGCAGTGGGATAAAAGCGCAAAAATAAATTGTATTAGCTGATACAATATTTTACTAACCTAACGCGCGACACCCGACGCTCTTATACTTACCCGTTCCACGACATATTATTTTAACAACGCTTAGCGACGGTTATTGCATTTGTTTGTGTCCACCCATTACTATGACGGTTGATAATCATTTAATTTAACTATAAATAACTATAATATGCAATATATAATAGTATACACAGTATAAACTTACATTAAATGAGATTTTTGATAACTATATAGCTTTGCAACTATATAGATTATTACCTATATGACTTATTGAGCCATTTTATTTTTAATTAAAATTCGAGTGATATGTTTTAAATCGCATACCAGATATTCACCTATATTAGACGATCATGTCACGTGTGCGTATGTATCCGGTTTTCGCTAAAATTAATTAAAATAAAAAATGTCATTTGAAAGATCAATTTTATAACCCGCGCCCACCTATTTATAATTTTATTGAAGTAAATAAAGAACACCAAGCAGATGTTTATTTAGAATTACAGTCAAATGGTTGAAAATTTACGAATCGCAAATTTAAAGTTATCTCTAATACACAAACTTGGACCTTGTATAAAGAAAAAAAGATTCCAGATTGGAATACTTAAAGACAGTAAGCTTCAAACTTCAAATTTAATTTTAATCTACTCATTATTATATTAATTTAATATATATTTTTACTGATTTTTATTATTAATTTTTTGATTTTTACTGATTTTTTGAACTAATTTCAATATCACTAAATATCACTGTAAATACTTAATTAAATATTAATAATAACTACAATTTTAATAAAATACACTTTTTTTTTTTTTATAAAATTGATTTGTGCATATGAGCTATTAAAAAGATAATTTTTTGCGTTTTTGGGTTACGTTTGTGTCATATTTTATGCATATAGGCTACAGCCTCGTTCTCAGTTCTCAAACTATGTGAATCAAATTGACATTAATAATAAGTATTTGTTTAAATAATACAAAAAGTGTAAAGTTATAATCTATTTTTAGATCGAACCATTTTACTTTGATATTTTGTACTTTGAATATTTATTGTATATTTTTACATTTTAGTGAGTTAATTATATTATACATTTTTAAAAAAACAACATGTTGAAAAAATTATTATAGAAGTATTTCGATAAAATATGTTAATAACTATAAGTTTAAATAAAATAGAAACATTATTACATGTTATACTTTTAGATTTAGATATTTCCTATTTTTGTTTATGGAATATTTGTAGTATAAGTGTTAAAGACTGTTTCTTACTACAAATGTTTTTAAAATATAAATAATACTAAATTATTATATGCAGGTGCAAGGGATTTGGATGTATCTAGGTCCAATATTTAGTTCAGAAGACATAAATCGTCAAATGCCCGAAGAAGCTAGAAATTTTAGAGCCGTAGATACTATTTGGCGTCAAATTATGGTTAACACTGTTAAAAATCGCAAAGTTCTCGAAGCTACAGAATATCCAAATATGTTGGAATTACTAAAAAAGTGTAGTATTATGTTTGAGCAGATACAGAAAGGCTTGAACGAGTATTTGGAGAAAAAACGTCTTTTCTTTCCACGGTATGGCATTAATCTTATTATTATTTATGACATTGACGTTTTTAAATATAATGAAAATTACAGATTTTTCTTTTTGTCTAACGACGAACTTCTTGAAATTTTGTCGGAAACCAAAGATCCATTACGGGTGCAACCACATCTTAAAAAATGTTTCGAAGGCATAGATAAATTAAATTTTACAAAAAGCATAGAAATTGTGGGAATGATATCAGCTGACGGTGAAGTAGTAGCCTTTAATGGAATAATTTATCCTGCTGATGCTAAGGTATGGAAATACCTATTTAATTGTTGAAAATACATTTTTGTCATTAAAATCTGTGTTCTACATTTCATGTCTAGGGTTTGGTAGAAAAATGGTTAATTCAGGTTGAAATTTTAATGATGCAGTCAATAAGCGAAATTATTAACAATGCAGTAAAAGAATACGTAAATATAAAACGCAACGAATGGGTACTTAAGTGGCCGGGTATGGTAGTTTTATGTGCCGCAACAATAAATTGGACTGCCGAAGTAGAAACCGCAGTTGAACAAAAATCGCTTTCCGTTAGAGAACTTTTTTTAATCAAAAATAATCTTAGAACGTTAATAATTTAACTCATGCGTTTTTTAGGTTTACCTACAGAAAAGTAATGATCAAATAGAAAATGTAGTAAATTTAGTGCGCGGCACATTAAGCAAATGTGAAAGAGCAACGGTGTGTGCTTTGATAGTTATAGATGTACACGGTAATTAATTTAAGATAATATTTATTATTTGTACATATTATAGGTATATCCTATATTACTATTAATATAAACTAAATATTTCTTTTTAATATAAAATGTTGAATAATATTATGTTTAATATTTTAAGCTCGTGACGTTGTTAGAAATCTTACAACTCTAAAAATAAGTAATATTCGAGATTTCAATTGGATTAGTCAACTTAGGTATTATAATAAAGATTCTAAAACTACAGTGTCTATGATAACCACTACTCTAGATTACGGTAATGAATATTTAGGCAATACATCAAGATTAGTAATTACTCCGTTGACAGATCGATGTTACAGGTAAAATAATAATTTGACATTAAATATTTCAATTTGTTAAAAAAAATTGTTTTTTATTATAAGAACACTTATGGGTGCATTAAAATTACACCTCAGCGGTGCTTCAGAAGGTCCCGCTAGTTCTGGAAAAACTGAAACCACAAAAGATTTAGCCAAAGCAATAGCCAAACAATGTATTATATTTAATTGTTCTGAAGGACTTGACTTTAAAGCTACAGGCAAATTTTTCATGGTTTGTATTATAAGACACTACAATGTTATTAATTTTAAAATCTGTGCATCACTTTATGTAGTAATACTAGGTTCCAAGTTCCTTTTAGAGACCGGTTTTAGTGGTTCTACTAGTATATGCATATATTTTTGTAAAATTCCAAAAAAAAAAAACATCAAAGTTTGCAAAAATATTGATTTATAATGAAACCTGCAGGAAAGAGGGCAATACCTCTCTAGTATTTTTTTAAATTGTATACGTCTATGTAGTTTATTATGACAAACAATGAAATAAAAAATGCGGGTTTGACGTTCTCTTAATTAAAATATGTCACCAGTACATAAAAAATTCGACTTGACCAAGGGGGAGGAAAATTGCTACATCTAAACCAATGTGTCTGCCACTGATCACTTGCTTCAATTAATTTTATTTTTTCATTTAAAGTTGTCTAATAATTTTTATACTTTTATTTATTTAATGTATTTATTTGTTTAATATTTATTGCTTTAGGACGGCATATTATATATAATTTGTAATAAGTAGTAGGTATTATTTAGTCAACGTTATGAAAAGTCAAAGAACCTGTAATACTATAGCACTAAATGAAAAAATAAACGTATGCCGAAATCATTATCTAAACGAAAAATAATCCGTATAGTTGAGATAAATTGACAATTCTATAACTAAGTATTTCATATTAGTTTCTGTAATTCCATGATATTAATATTCGGGACTGACAAATGCAAAATATCATTTCAATTTCTGCGTGAGACAGGCTTAATCTTATTCAGGGTATGATATATTTAAAAGAAATATTTTAGGCTCGCGGTGCTCAAATAATATTTCCTTAGAAAACAATTTACATGCTATTCTGGTTTCAATTATGAAATATTATATCACACAAGTTTCATTGTATTTATATTATTATTGCACTCATTGGGAGTATAATTGTAAATTTTTTAAAATTTTTCACATCACTACTTATAGTCTTCATATTAGGGGTTAGCACAATCTGGAGCATGGGCTTGTTTCGACGAATTCAATAGAATTGAACTTGAAGTATTGTCAGTCATTGCTCAACAAGTGTATATTATACAAACGGCGATAAAAGCTAAGAAGGACAAATTCGTGTTTGAAAGCATAGAATTATCATTAAATCCTACTTGTGCAGTTTTTATAACTATGAACCCAGGGTAAGATTATATTTACAAGGAATGCTAATATTTTAAATCAAGGTAGCTTATTATTGAAATTAAGAACTTTAAAACTATAGATATGCTGGACGGCAAGAACTACCCGATAACTTGAAAGTATTATTCCGTACAGTCGCTATGATGGTACCAGATTACGCCATGATTGGAGAAATATCATTATATTCTATGGGTTTTAGTGATGCTAGAAGGTATGTCATTAAGATCTTCGTATAATAATAATAATATGAATAACTTTTTAAAATAATTATATTGCAGTTTGGCTGAAAAAATTGTAGACACTTATAAAATATGTTCAGAACAGTTGTCATCTCAATCTCATTACGACTATGGGATGAGAGCAGTAAAGTCTGTATTAACATCTATAGAAAATTTAAAATTTGAATATCCTGAAAACAATGAAGAGGAAATTGTATTGAGAGCTTTATACGATGTCAATATGCCTAAATTTTCATCGGAGGTTCTAACTAATGAACTAATTAACAACTTTATAAATTATGTAACTTATAAATATTTCTTATTAGGATTCATTACTTTTTATTGGTATATATGAAGATTTGTTTCCCGGTGTCAAACTCTTAATGCCAGAAAGAAAAGAACTCATAAATAAAATAAACATTAACTTAGGCAAAAGGAATTTGCAATGTACTCCGTGGTTTATTGAAAAAATAATACAAATTTACGAGATGATGTTGATTAGACATGGAATTATGATTGTTGGTGAACCATTTTCTGGAAAATCTTGTGCCTATCAGGTATATATTATTTATAAATTTGTCATAATAATCTACTTATGAGAAATCTAGTTTTAAACCTTTGATTCTTAGCCATAAAAATTAAATATTTTATACATTTTTAACTACAAAATAATTTGAAAATTTTCGATATTTTGATTAATTTTGTCAAAATTTGAACTTTAAATGCTTATAAAAAAATCATACCTATGTATTTTTAATATTTTTGAACTGCTATTAGAATAACTTATATGGAACCTTGTATACGATTTTCAAGCTATTTGAATAAACGAAAAATACGGGTATCTTCAGTCAAGTAGTTTATACCAGAGATGTAGGTACTAGGTATATAAGGGGTGATGTGAGTAAAAGATCTCTATCGATTTTTTTGGCGTGTATTTAATCATAAAAAGGTGGTCGAGTGGATACTGCTCCACTATTTATGCTATTAAAGAAATTTATTTTACTATTAGTAATATAGTAGGTTGAACATTTTTGCCAAAAAAATCACATTTTAAAATGTCATTATGTGTATAAAATATAATAATAATATACTTTAAAATTTTCAATTACCAATTAATAATATTTTTAAATTACAACGAAATAGCTAACATCGTTATTCTTTATTTAAATATCTATTCTCGTCCAAATTTTAATTTAAAATGTCTAAACAACTATTTCAATATATTTTTTAGATTTTTTGGTCACAAAATTAACTACTTATGATGAACTTTATTTTAAATTTTAAATTTTAAGTTATAAAAAGTTGAAGATTTTATAAATTTTTAATAAAAAATAATTTGCAAATTTTTATGGATTTTACGAATTTTGTCAAAATAATATGAATTTTAAATGCTTATAAAAAAAAAAATCGTGCTAAATTTTAATTAAAGTTATAAAATAAACAATTGGTGAAAATTACAAATATCCAAGGTTATTCGTTTTTTAATTACAACAAAATAAGAAATTTGTTCTATGAGAAATCGTTAATTAACTGTAGGTAAATATCCAATGCTATAAAAAATTTAAAACTTTAAACGTTCATAAAAAATGCGTGTGATTTTCCGGTAAACTTTTTTTTTTGGCAATGGTTGAAAAACTTATGAGTTGAATCCCTTAGTGTAACTATAGATTCACTTTTTTATCAGAAAATATCCTGAAGTAGAAAATTGAAGCATTTTTACTACCACAAAAGGTAATAACAGACAGAAAAAAAATACACACGTCATTGTAAGACTAATGCGTTTATCGCTTCGCTTAGAATCTAAAAGTGGTTGCATATTAGCATTTAAAAATTTTTTTAATACATATTACAAATATTAATATTAAAAAATTGAGTAATGTTAGTTTATTTTAAATTTTATTTTATCATTCGAACAATATTTTCGAAATTAATTTATGCGGTTCACTTACAAAATTAAAATCATTTCGTTACATTTTTGAATTGTGAAAACTGCCATTGTTTTATTTATTTGATAACCTTTTATAGTTCTTATGTCATCATAACTGTTGGAAAAATTAAATACACACGTAAAAATTTACTATATACAATGACATAAATTTCAAAATATTTAGATAATTCTAAAATTATTTGTACCACGAACCTCTTCACACCATTCTATCATCGATATTGATTTGTAAGGTAATAACAGTTAGTTATATTAAATTATAAAAATAATATTTTAATTATTATTATATAATAAACATGTAATTTATAAAAATAAATATTTTTATTACATGATTATCCATGTACAATTACTAAATAGGATATTATATACTGCTATAATTATTGTACTCTATTGTTATACTTGTATAATACTAATTAACTACTCGAGTAAAATGTCCAGCTTAATTATTACAGTTGAGAAAATTTTTGTAACTTTTTGCAATCTTTATTAGCTGTTGACTAGATCGGTTATACTTGATTGATTTATTTTATTATATTATGTAAGGCTATTTTTAATATTGGTAAATTTTATATTTTTACAAGACTTATAATACGAATAACAATTATTTATTTCTCTAGGTCTTGGCAGAATCGTTGAGTGATTTACAACTCGACCATTGCAAAACAATAATGAAAGAATTTAAAACCACGTTTAAAATTATCAATCCTAAAGCAATTACAATTGGTCAATTGTATGGATCATTTGATGCAGTTTCGCACGAATGGCACGATGGTTAATACTCTAAAGCTATAAATTATATAAAAATAATAAATAATACCATTTAATTATTTTTTTTTTTATTTTAGGAGTATTAGCAATAATGTTTCGAGAATTTACAAACAGTGTATCAATGGATCGTAAATGGATTGTATTTGATGGACCTGTTGATGCAGTATGGGTAGAAAATATGAATACAGTGTTGGACGATAATAAAAAACTTTGCCTAATGTCTGGAGAAATTATACAGGTTTAAATAATTTATCAAAAACTTTGTACCTACTGTATTTTATAATTTATGATCAAGGTATCATTCATTTACATTATATTAAAAAAAACATCTTTTTTTTTTTGTACAGATGAATAATAAAATGAACATGGTATTTGAACCTGCACATTTAGAACAAGCTTCGCCTGCCACAGTATCTCGCTGTGGAATGATTTATATGGAGCCAAAGCAGCTTGGTTGGAGATCTTTTTGGCTTTCGTATAAACAAACCCTTTGTTCTAAAATTTTGCCAGACCAAAAAATTATGATGGATGACTTAATTGAGTGGTTGGTACCTGCCATTTTTGTTTTTATACAAAAACATTGTAGTTTATTTTTAGCTACTTCTGAAAATCATATGTTTAACGTAAGTAGTGCATTTTCAGTTAGTTAATTTAAATATGAAAAACGCATAATGTTTTTATAGTCTTTTACAAGGTTAATGGATTGTTTAATTAAAGAAGAAACTGGCGTTGGATTCACAACTATATGGTTGGGATGTATAGCAATTTTTAGTTTGATTTGGAGTCTTGGTTCCTTAATAAAGGGCGATAGCCGAAATAAATTTGATACATTTTTACGAAAACTTCTTCTTGGAAATAATGACCAATATCAGAAACCGATTACTTTTAAGTTAACAAAAATCCACCTTTTTCCAGATTTGGGTACAGTTTATGACTATGTGTATGATAAAAAAAATAATGGCTCTTGGATCCTATGGTCTGAAAAATTAGATTTTAAAAGGATTTCACCAGATGCAAGAGTAAATAAATTATTTAATACTTATATATTTATATTTTTCTATTTTAATTAGAATTTGAATTTAAAACAATAGTTTTATAAGTGACATTGACTTTATTCGTTGTATAGATAAATGATTTAATCATTGAAACTGATGAAACAGCTAAGCAGCATTATTTTCTTCAAATATTATTAAAAAATGAAATTCCTTTACTGTTTGTTGGACCCACTGGTACTGGGAAATCAGTTATTGTGCTTGACTACTTAATGCATTTACCAAAAGAAAAATGTTTAGCTAATGTTTTAAATTTCTCAGCATGGACTGCAGCTAATACTGTACAAGACATTATCATTTCTAAATTAGACAAGTATATTAACTGTTATAACTTTTATTCAAAAAAAAAAAAATATATACTAACTTTAAAAATATTAATTGTACAGGCGAAGAAGAGGAGTTTTTGGACCGTCTGTTGGTAAAAAATGTATGTTGTTTGTAGATGATTTAAGCATGCCGTTACCTGAAAAATATGGTGCTCAACCACCAATAGAATTGTTAAGACAATGGATTGATCATGGTCATTGGTATGATCTTAAAATTATGTCAAGAATAGATATACTTGATATGGTTGGTTTTATTTTAATTTATTATTAAATATATATAGGTAATCTACTTAAATGTTACTAATATTTATTAAAAAAATATTTGTTCAATCTTCAGTTATTTATTGGTGTACTTCAACCTCCTGGCGGTGGTTCAAATCAAGTTAGTACTCGTTTCACTAGACATATGAATGCTATTGGCATTGATTTATTCAGTCAAGAAACTATGTCTAAAATATTTTCACAAATTATGAAATGGCATTTTAACAAAGGATTTTCAGAGGCTATCATACTACAAGGAAATGTATAAACTCATAATTTTCTAAAACAAATATTTAATATATTTTAATTGCAACTGATTTAGAGTGTTGTAGATGCAATAATGTTTGTGTACAAAGAAGCAGTTTCAACTTTTTTACCAACTCCTGCTAAATCTCACTATACTTTCAACTTACGAGATTTCACCAGAGTTATGAAGGGAATATTATTGTTACCAGCATCGCGGTGTAAATCTCTTGAAAAAATATACCGACTGTGGGTTCATGAGACATGGCGTGTGTTTGGTGATAGATTAGTCTACGATGACGACCGTAATAAACTATTTGAAATAATGAAAACAGCATCTCATAGTTGTTTGAGACAACCCATGGACGTTTATTTAAGCGATTTAATGCCAGTCGAGGAGAGCTTTTTAAATACTGATCATTTACGAAACCTATTTTATGGAAACTACATGGATCTGGATAGTAATAAGAAAATTTATGACGAAATTCATAGTGAAAAACAACTAATCCAACGAATGGATTATTATTTGAATGAATACAATACTATGTCTAAAAACCCACTATCAATGGTTATGTTTAAGTTTGCTATTGAACATGTATCTCGTATAAGTAGAGTCTTACAACAAGACAGCGGTCATTTGTTGTTAGTTGGAATAGGTGGTAGTGGAAGACAATCAGCTACGAAGTTGGCCACATTTATTGCCGGTTATAAAATATTTCAAGTATTATTATATTATGTCCTTTGATGTCCATTTAAATAAAATAAAATAATGTATTTATTTTTTTCAGATTGAGATAGGGAGAAATTATGGTAAAAATGAATGGAATGAAGATATGAAAAAAGTATTAAGATTTGCTGGATGCGATGGAAATCCAATTACATTTTTTTTATCTGACAATCAAATTTCCGATGAAAGCTTTGTAGAAGATATAAATATGTTACTTAATACTGGAGATATACCAAATCTTTATCAATCTGATGAAAGAGTTGATATTTTAGATAAGATATCCAATATTGCTCAAACTATTGTAAGTTGTATCAAGAACATATTTTTTTAAACAATGAGGTGGATAGATTCATTATTGTATCATTAAAATTTATTTTCGACAGTAATATAATGCACAGAATCGAGTTAGATTTGTTAATATTAAGTTTAAAATTATCTTTTTATTCATTGTTTTCTTTTCTTTTTACTGCAAGTTCATCTATTAATGTTTGAAGCTTGCCCAATATCCCGTAAATTTCAGCTCTTTTCTCTCAATATTTTTTATTTGTACAATATCATCCGTTTCCGCCTGGTTAAATTTTTATTTTTTAGGTCCGATAATTTTCTTTACTTAATCATAGACATACAACGTTCTTATCCATTTAACTTGAAATTAGAAGTATTAAGTAAAAACTTATAATTAATGGATCGCTAATTTAAAATAAATGTAATTTTTTGTTACAGGGGATAAACGTTGAAACAACACCACTCGCTTTATACAATTTTTTCATAGAAAGAGTCAAAGAAAACTTTCATCTTACTTTAGCTATGTCACCAATTGGTGATATATTTAGAAACCGCTTGAGAATGTTTCCTTCACTCCTTAACTGTTGTACAATCGACTGGTATGTTATAATTTAATGTACATTGGTAGTGTAAAGAAATTCAATTAATAAAAACATATTCTTTTTGTTACCTAATTATAGGTTTACAGTTTGGCCTGATGACGCTCTTGAGAAAGTTGCAAAATATTATTTAAAAGATATGTCTATTCACGGTGATATTGCTTCATCTTGTGTAATAATTTGTAAAGAATTTCATATGACGGCTATAAATGCTTCTTCTAGGTAATTTTTTCCATATAAAAGCTTTATTAACATAAAACACACAGCAATATACAATTGTTATTATAAATAACACGTAAGCCCTTGTGAATATTAAAATTTCATTATTTTAAAGTATATTTATTTAATTTATCACCTTATAACTTTTGTTATTTGTGGTCAAAAATATAATAACTTCCTAGTCATAAATCACAACATTAAATATTGGGTATTGTAATTTAATAATTTTTATATTTCGATTTCTTAATAACTCTTTTCTTTAAATATTATATTTTAGGTTTTATTCAGTATTAAAGAGGTATAACTATGTTACACCAACTTCCTATTTAGAGTTAATCAAAACATTTCAAAATTTACATAAAAAGAAGGTTGATCAAATTACAACTTTACGAAATAGATACGAAACTGGTTTAAAAAAATTAGACTTTGCTGCTGGCCAAGTATCTGTTATGCAAGATCAATTAACAGCTTTAAGACCAAAACTTGTAGAAACTTCGTTGGCTACTGAAGCTCTTATGGTTAAAATTGAACAAGATACAGTAAAAGTTGAAGCAAAAAAAGAAGTACTTAATAAAATAAAATATTTTTTGTTTTTAATGTTCCATAATTAATAATTATTTCCAATAATATATCTTAGATAGTGGGTGCTGATGAAGCTCTTGCTAATGATGCTGCTGCAGCATCACAGGCTATCAAAGATGATTGTGAAAGTGATTTAGCCGAAGCCATACCAGCTCTTGAAGCAGCAGTTTCAGCTCTAAATACACTTAAGCCCGCTGATATTACTGTAGTTAAATCTATGAAAAATCCGCCATATGGTGTAAAATTAGTCTTAGAAGCAGTTTGTGTAATGAAAGGAATTAAATCTGAACGTAAACCAGATCCAAGTGGCTCTGGACGGATGATTGAAGATTTTTGGGGACCTTCACAGAAGCTTATTTCAGATACTAAATTTTTAGAAAGTTTAAAAACATACGACAAAGATAATATAGATCCTGCAATTATGAAACATATTAGAGAAAAGTAATTTTTATCAATATTTCTTGTGTACAAAAATAAGTGCATGGTTCGTTTTCAGATATATTAGTGATCCAGACTTCAATCCAAATAGTATAAAATCAGTTTCTAATGCGTGTGAAGGTCTTTGTAAATGGATACGAGCGTTGGATGTTTATGATAAAGTTATAAAAATTGTTGGACCTAAAAAAGAAAAACTTCAACAAGCAGAAACGGATTATGCTGTACAGATGGAAAAACTTAACGAAAAAAGAGCTGAACTTTCCGGGGTTTTGAGCAAGCTTCAAACATTGAGAGACGAACTTGCAGAAAAAACGAAAGAGAAAAAAGAATTAGAAGATAATATCGACTTGTGTTCTCAAAAACTGACTAGAGCTGAACAATTAATTAGTGGTCTTAGTGGAGAAAAATATAAATGGAGTCAATCGGCTCTAGAATTGCAATCAACCTTAAATAACGCAATTGGTGATGTATTATTATCTGCAGGTGTTGTTGCCTACCTTGGGGCATTTACAGTTGACTTTAGAAATGTTAGTATAAACTATAATTGTAAAATATTAGATATTATTGTAAATATATTAGACATTAGACATATATGTGAGTATAAAGTTAGTCCCCTTCAGACTTTGTCCAAAATGCACCAAACAAATTGTAAGTTGAAGAGTTTAATTTGTATGTAATTGCAAGTTTGAACAATGTGGTAGAGGGGTTCGTGAGAAGTTAGCCCTTCTCCCAGTTAATTTTGGACAAATTTTTAAATTGTTTAACATATAAATTCCAAAAAAAAAAACTTAAAATTTCTTACAAAACAAGCTTTACTAACTTATAATTAGTCCAATGTCATTTTTATAAAATAGTAAGGGGGTTTTGTGATGTTCCCTCCCCTAACTTAGTTAACTAAGTAACCCCCTTAACTAAGTTTGTTTCGGTAATAACTTAGCTTTGAGAAACTTACGAATTTCAAAAATCAATTTACAATAACTTATAATTTAAACATTAAACTTACAATTCGACTAGTATAATTTGGTGTAAGTTGAATGGGTTAACCAACACACGTTAAGATTTTATTCATTAAAATATTTATATACAAAAACAAAATTAATGTTCAGGTACTTATTAATGAATGGAACCAAAGGTGTTTGGAAATTAATATTCCATGTTCAAAAAAGTTTTCATTAATACACACGTTGGGAGAACCAGTATTAATTCGGGAATGGAATATATTTGGACTTCCATCTGATAATTTTTCAGTTGAAAATGGCATCATCGTATTTAGTGGTACGAGATGGCCTCTAATGATTGATCCTCAAGGTCAAGCAAATAAATGGATAAAAATTATGGAAAATTCAAACAATATTTCCGTAATTAAACTGTCAAATTCAAATTATATGACTTCCATACGATTAGCAATTGAACAAGGTTTACCGGTTCTTTTAGAAAATATACAAGAAGACATAGATGCTACACTTGGTATGATAACAAATGTATTAATTATTATATCACACAACATTTGTAAAAATTAAAAAAAAAATGTAAAGCAACATATAAGAAATGTATTTACTTACATTATTTTATAAATGTTTATAGACCAAGTATTACTGAGAAATATTTATAAGGAAGGTGGAATTGAATACTTGAGATTTGGCGATAGTTTATTGGAATATAATCATTCGTTTAGACTTTATATCACAACACGACTTCGAAATCCTCATTATTTACCGGATATTTCTGTTAAAGTAGGTTTTTTTGTCTAAATAAATAAATCAACATTCACAGTTTGTAATTTAAATAATCTAAAATCAATATTTTTAATATTTCACTTTAATTTTTATAATGTCGATAAAGTTACTATTTGCTTAACCAATGTCCAAAACAATTATAAAAAATTAGGCCACTATCTTTACTGTATACAGTAGGAGTATACCTCATCAAGTAGGTTACTGTGATGTATGTTATAATTTTAATTCAATAATAAAAAATCATTGCGAAAAACAATTCTAAGAGGATTCTGTTAGCCTTATTAAAAAGTTAAACTTATAAGTTATAATTTACTACTTATAAGTATATTTTATTATACGTTTATATTAGGTACTACTATACCTAGTAATTTATTTTACTATTATTATTAGGTAATATGGTAATATCTACCATATTACCATTATTATACGAGTATAAGTGAATTAATTTTTGCTTATTACATTATTACTTATTACATTATAATAGTATATTATATATTGTTGTAGAACTATATGAATTGGTCTATGGTATAAATATGCAATAGTTTACAATTGAATTTAAATATTTCAAAAATGATATTGTGTATTGTAAAATATGATATACGTAAAAGGTTTGTCTCCATGAATAATATTTTTGATTAGCAACAAAATCACTAAAATTGTTATTCTTTGTTTAAGTATCTAATTTCAACTAAATTTAAACATTAAATGCCTATAACAAATTTAAAAATTATGATTATTTATTTTTAAGGTTTTAAAGGTTTTTGTAAGAAATACTTATGAGAAATCTAATATTAAATTGTTAAGCCTTAGCTATACAAATTGAATATTTCAAACATTTTTAACAATAAAATATTTATGTTTTTCACGAATTTTGTCAACATTTGAACTTCAAATGTTTATATATAAATTACTCCTATGTATTTTTAACATTTTTAAATTGCAATAAGGACAACTTAAATGGGATCTTGTATTATATTTTAAACCTTTTTAGCCGAGTTTAAAAAGTTAAAATGTTTATGTGTGACTATCTAATTTTATAAAAATTTAAACCTTAGACGTTCGTCAAATTTATTATATGATTTAACTCAATTTTTTTTATAATTATTGTAAACAAAATATACATTGGAGCTTATGTTAAATTTTCAAATCTTATGTAGGTACCTATGAATATTAAAAAATATATGAATTTTTAACTACAAAATAACTTTCATAATTTTGACGAAATTTATCAAAATTCTAACTTTAAACATTCACAAAAAATTATTTTATAATAAAGGTAACATTGCTAAACTTTATGATAACGCAACAAGGATTAGAAGATCAATTACTAGGAATTGTTGTTGCTAAAGAACGACCCCAGTTGGAGGAAAAGAAAAATGAATTAATAGTTGAAAGTGCTAATAATAATAAGTTACTAAAGGAAATTGAAGACAAGATATTATATGTTCTTTCTTCGTCAGAGGGAAATATTTTGGAGGATGAATCAGCAATAAAAGTTTTATCTTCCTCAAAAGTATTTGCTATATTCGTAAGGAGTCTCAATTATGTTAACACAACTATTTTTACAGTCATTATCAGCTGAAATTCAGCTGAAGCAAGAAATTGCTATTGTAACAGAAAAAGAAATTGATTTAGCTCGTGATGTTTATATTCCTGTATCTAATCATTCTTCGGTTTTATTTTTCTGTATTACTGATCTAAATAATATCGATCCAATGTATCAATATTCATTATCTTGGTTTATTAATTTATATTATCAGGTAAGACTGTTATTTTTTGTGTTAATATACCTATATAAGTCATAATAAATATTAATTGATAATTTTTGATGTCTTCTGTGTGACAGTCAATTGTAGAAAGTGAAAAATCGAATGACATTAATGAAAGAATAAATATTTTGAATGATTATTTCACTTATAGCATTTATCGGAACGTTTGTAGATCTTTATTTGAAAAAGATAAACTGATTTTCTCATTTATTTTAACAATTGGAATTTTTCGTTCTAAGGTAATATGTTTAATACATTAATAAAATGTATTACAATACGTTAATATATTTTTCAACTGTATGTCACAGGGTCTATTCGACGATGAATTATTTACATTATTCCTTACTGAAGGAGTTGAGATAACTGATGAACACCCTAATCCGGCTTCTAAATGGTTAAGTGATAAATCATGGGCTGAAACTGTTCGAGCATCACAATTACCAAGGTAAAAAGTGATAAATATATTTCATAGCAAAATAATTAGTAATTAGTCCAGTGTTGAGACTTATTTATATAAATATATTAATCGTCTATTATTTTATTTAGATATAAATCTAAATGTTATTCACTTATTTATCTTAGATGAAAATTTCAGTCATCTACTGTAATTTATATAGTTATTTTTTTCATGTTGAATTGATTTTAATTAGTTTTAATATTATTTTGTTCCTGGTAAAAGGACCCATTTTCGTTCACGTCGTCGTTGTACGTTAACGACGACGGTCGGACGATAACAATTTCTTTTATAATATTATTCATTAGCCAATAGTCTGTAATCGTATCCGTAGATATGCCGGAATGCCGAATACTGGTATCTATGCATGGGTAAGGTTCAAACGTAGAAAGTCCGAACTCTGAAGAAATTATAAATAACTAAAAAAATGATTATTTCATTGAAAATAAATCTCTTGATTGGTACAAATACAAAATGTAGTTTACACGATAAGTCTGGTACATTTTTTTTAAACTAATACAATTTTAAATCATTATTTTTTAAAAATGTATCTGTTTTTTATCTAGATGAATTCTGATTATTTTTTATCTATTAAATAGATAGTTTTAATAGAGTTTGCATTAATACAATATAATTGTTTATTTTTTTTCGCTAAACATTTTAATTATCTCATGATTTGCCATTATTATATTATTGTTGCAAAGTTGAAATTACGATTGTACTGTAATTATGGTTAAAGTTAATGTCGCAGTGAGCTGATGCTAACATGAACAAAATTAATTTCCAGTTATAAAAGTGGTATTTACAGATAAGGTATCGATAATCGATAGATAAATATTTAGGAGGAGTTTATCACAAAACATATAGAAATAAAATAACAATATTCTTGCGGACGCAACTCGAAACAGTCACTGAAAAACCACGGATGCAACTCGTTTGTCGCGACGTATATTTTCATTTTTAGGAACATAATTTGTATGCAAAATCAATACATTCATCGCTTCGCTAAGAATCCAAAAGACAGTATTTTAATAGTGTTTTTAAAAAATTTATGTCTCAAAGTATTTTAAATCTATTGCATAAACAAAAGAGGTACTTAAATTTATAGCGAGTATGGTTTTTGTTAAGATTTTTCAGAATTTGACAACTAAAAAAATTAATATAGAAATAAAATCATAATAATATTTTTATACTAAAATTAAAATATTTTGATTTCATTGAGTATACATTTTAGATTAAATCAATTCTACAAATCAATTATTGATTCAAACGATGAGTGGAGCATATGGTATGATTCGAATAGTCCACAAGACACACCTATTCCAGAACCTTTTAAAAATGTTGACGGCCTTGAAAAACTTGTAATAATTAAGTGTATTCGTTTCGATAAAGTGGTTCCAGCTATACAGGTATATTAGGGTGGTCCAACCTTATAGGAGCAAAACATTTTTTTTTAGAAATTTACACACAGCACTTTCTTATTTTGTTAAGAGATACTGAATAATGATTCGGTAAAAATTTGGACTTGATAATTCAACCCCCTCACGTGCCGCATAAGGGTTGAAAAATGACATATTATTAATTATTAATTTAACTTTATTAATTTACACTTTTTTGTTTTTTTTTTAGCTCAATTATTAAAATTACAAAAAAATGTATAGAAACAAATTTGTACTTATGGTAATTTTGCTTAAAAATCATTCTCATATTTTTTCTGTAAAATTATTATATATTATAAAAAATATCAAAAACTAAAAATATTTTGGTAATTCGGTGATATTAAATTTTTCATTATTTTTGACGTTAAACGAAATAATTTACTATTTACATTATGCTATTCGACTTTTAGTTAATACTTCTCTGCTATTTCCAGAATAATTTTTTCTGTAATCTTTTACAACCTAAAAAATCAAATTCAACAATTTAGTGTAATAAACTGAAGATATTTTTTACAAGTGTATAGAAAATTGTCTTACTTGTAGTAAGAACTGTTTTTGTTCTTCATTTTTCGTTATTTTTGGGTTGAAGTCCTTCATTAATTTAACGTTGCGCTCAGCAATGTCATTTACAACTTTGATTGATGAAATTATGTCTCGAGAATTATTGTATTCTAAATTATTTTTCTATTCAGCAGGATCTATGTTTAAGAATTCGGAAGAAATTTTGAAACGGGAAAAAAATTTTAGTGAATTTGTTGTAAATAACTCTATGAAAATATCTCGCTTAATGAACTCCGGTATTTCTTCTGGCTTCAAAGTGATTCTTTTCGGAACTTCTAAATCTTCTTCATAATTTTCTTGTAAAATAATTTGTACTATTCTTCGTTTGTCTTTAATCAAAATTCTTTCATCAAATATTGAAAACATAACAGATTCTTCATTTAGATACTATATATGGTTACAAAATTTCTTTATAGCAACATTTGCAATTAATGGGTTTATATCTTTATAGGAAACTAATTTTCTCAAAAATAATAATATTATATTATATTTTAAACGACATATTATGTCGTTTAAAGTAGCTTCAACAGGGTCCATACGGGTAAACTAATTTTCTGCATAACATGTGATAACAAAACAATAAATATCTCTAAGTGCAATTTCTTCCCTGTGATTTAATTTTACTTGATGTCTGAAGATGTAAATTTTGAAACAATAAATTGCTTTCACCATCTATCTGGCAAGATGATAAATACTAGGCTGACGAAATTGTATATTATTTAAAGGAGTACCGCCAAGAAAATAATGATAAGCTCCAAAAGTTCTCTGTAATCATTGCGCGGGAAATCTTCTTTGATTTTATTTTCAGTAAAATTCAAAATATTAAAAGCAATGTATTCCAGTTTATCATGAACATAACTGTCTATTATCCACGTGGAAAAGTTTTTTTTATTAATATTATCCCAGTTCTTTTGAAATTTTTTAAAAATGGGTATATCTGGACCTGACATAACGCATAATTTTATCTCGAGAAAAACACCTTGTAAAACAATTTCATACTTATAGTGTCGGTAAGCAAGTAATAAAATATTTCTATTTAGTTTTTATTCTAGCAGAACACAAGCACCGTTTAACCTCCCAGTATTTGAGGTGGTGGTATCGATTACAAAGGCCTGTATTTTATCTAATAATGCCCAGTTTTGGAAATTATCATACACAGTAGACGAAATTTCTAATCCTGTGCCACTAGAAAGCGCAGGAATTCCAAAAAGTTGCTCTAAACCTGGTGCTGTAGTGACAACTGGGAGACGGTCTACATTTGCTTTGCTAGTTATATCAGGCAATATTTTCGAGTCCCAATGAATAACAACAAAATCTAAATTTAAATCGAAAAATTTGGATTTAATTTTATAATTACCCTCTTTTCTAAAATTTTAAAAAAGTAAAAAAAATAACATTATTATGTAAATATCAACATCGTACAATTTAAAGTAAAACATATTTATTATTTTTACTACGTTTACTATTAAGAATAAGTGTAAAAAGATAAATAATATTTCGTTAATCATTTATACAAAAAATAATTGTACATACCGGTTTCAAATTCTTCGTAAGTATCAACCATTTGTTCTCTAAATTTGTTTTCGTTTTGAACTCGAGGTTCTTTTTTTTTTTCTAAAGCATCTAGTTTTAAATCTAGACCCAACATACAACTTGGACGACCACGTTGTCTTTGCAGTGTTAGAAATTTTTTATCATCATTGATTTTTATAATTGACATTGCATTTACATGTGCAATATCAAACAAATCATTTAACTCATGAATAAAATCTTGTCTTCTCTGTTTGTGTAGGTCACTATTTCTACTTTTGTTTTTTTCAAGTGTCCTCCAGGAATCGTACAACTTTTTCAATTTTTTTGAACAATACGAAGGATCATGTGTAGGAAATCGAGTTTTTTTCCAATATGTTAAGCACACATCAATTACAAGAATTATACTCTCATTTAAGTTTAATTTAACAAACCGCATATTGTAAAATAAGACACTTAAACAATCGTTTTTAGATGGTAATTTACTACCCGTTATTTGATTTTTTACTGAATTAATTAAATAGATATTTGGATTCGGCATATTTAAAAATAATAGAGCATATAATAAAGCATACAAAAGACGTGAAATCAATTTCACCGTGAATGGTAAACTGTCATTAAGATTACTTCAAAAATATTGTTACCTATTACTTATTAGAATCGAGGGATAAACGTAAATAATGATTATCTTATCTTATCGATTTAAAATTAAGATTTGTTTGGTTTTTTCATGTGAAATGGTAAACTATTTATAAATTATAGGTATAGGTTTCAACAAAACTATGCATAATATACATTCCAAACAAAAATAGTATAGTTTATCGAAAAAATAAAGTAAATTATTTTGTTTAACGTCAAAAATAATGAAAAATTAAGTATCACCGAATTACCAAAATATTTTTAGATTTTTGATATTTTCTATAATAACTAATAATTTTACAGAAAAAATATAAGAATGTTTTTTAAGCAAAATAACTATAAGTACAAATTTGTTTCTATACATTTTTTTGTAATTTTAATAATTGAAATTTTTAAAATTAATTTTTAAATTAAAACAAAGAAGTATAAATTAATCCCAATAGGTCATTTTTCAATCCTTATGCGGCACATGAAGGGATTAAGTTATCAATTCCAAATTTTTACAGAATCATTATTTTGTATATCTTAACAAAATAAGTGTGCTGGTTACGAAAATCTAAAGTTCAAATTTTTGAACCACTCTAAGGTATATATTTGATGTTATTTATTTATGAACTTTTTAACAATTATTTATTTATCATCTTTAAAATTTTTAGCAATATATTGTTAGTAATATGGGTCAAAAATATGTCGAACCACCATCATTTGATTTGGCGGACTCATACAAGTACTCAACTTGTTGTAGTCCATTAATTTTTATTTTATCAGCGGGAACGGATCCAATGTCCAGTTTGATAAAATTTTCTGAAGACCAAAAAATTAGTGCGACTGATTTAATAATCGTATCACTTGGTCAAGGACAAGTAATATAAATGAAAATTATTATAATATGATATAATTATCAGTAGTATTATAATAATGAGAATATAACTATTTTGTCTATAGGGTCCAATAGCTGCTAACATGATAAAATCTGGTATAGAAACAGGTCACTGGGTTGTGTTACAAAACTGTCATTTGGCTGTTGGCTGGATGAAAGAACTTGATCGCATTTGCGATGAAGATATTATACCCAGTCGTACACATCACTCATTTCGTCTCTGGCTTACAAGTTATCCATCTAATGATTTTCCTGTATCTATACTACAGAACGGTAAATTAAACATCAATGATCGAGATTATTCAATTTTATAACTTATTGAATTCAAAACTAGGAATTAAAATGATAAACGAATCTCCGAAAGGTCTCGGTGCAAATTTATTCCGCTCATATACAACTAACCCTATTAATGATCCAGATTTCTACCTCGGTTGTAAGAACAATTTAGGTTTGAAAAAGTTACTATTTTCATTATGCTTTTTTCACGGAATCGTTCAAGAACGTCGAAAGTTTGGATCACTTGGTTGGAATATTCCATATGAATTTAATGGCACGGATTTTCAAATCAGCGTGATGCAGTTAAATGTATTAATAAAATGACAAACTTATAATATAATATAATATTATATTATTATGCTTGGTAAACATTAATTTTAGATGTTTTTAAACGATTATGATGAAATTCCATACGATGCATTACTATATTTAATTGGTGAATGTAATTATGGTGGTCGAGTGACTGACGACAATGATAGACGTTTATTGACATCTTTACTTTCAATTTTTTTCAACTCAAATATTACTAACAACGATTCGTAAGTAAATATAATTTAATAAACTTATTTTTATTTTGTTGAGGTTTTGATTACATTTCCCTTTATATATTTTATTTTATTAATCAACAAAGTAATAATGATATTGATGCAGTTATAGGAATATAATAGGTACTAATACCATGAACTAAGATATACTTAGTATAACTTAATTCGTGCCTAATACATTTATACACATGTAAGTAACGATGAAAAAGTAATAATAATTTTACTTACACTTAAAGATTTAACATTTTTAGTAAATTCATAATAATGTTTGAATTTGTTATTGCTTGAAAGAAAATTTTAGATGGATAGAAGTTTAATATTAAATTTGAAATATAGATAAGAACTAATAATTCATAAAATATTTAGATAGGCGCACACTATAAGTTTTCTAACCGATTCTTGGATTTTATTAACCTTTCCCCTTCAACATTGTTTTTTTAATTTATTCATCATCTACCTTTGTTATTAATTTATTTTTAAAAATTAATTTCTTAATATTTAATGTTTACCGTATAATTATGTACTAGTTATACATTTTCTGAGAGTGGGCTGTATTATATACCCAAAGACACTACTTTAAATGGGTGTTTAGATTATATAAAATCCTTACCTATGAATCCGCAACCAGAAGTATTCGGACTGCACGAAAATGCTGATATAACAAAAAATAATTATGAAACTAATATGGTGAGTAGATTTATTTTAAATATATTTATTCATTTTTTTTTTAATCATAAAACTTATTTAGTTATTGAATCGTACCATTTTAACTCAATCTCAAATCTCTGCGCAATGTATCGATAAAGACACAGACGCAAAAATAGCAGAGATAGCTAGTAATATTGCGAAAAGTATACCAGATTTATTTGACATAATTGAAGCGACAAAAAAATATCCATTAAAGTATGAACAATCGATGAATACTGTAATACGACAGGTATTAAATTGGTATATTATTAAAATACTATTATTCCATTATATTACATAATATATATAAAATTCTCCGGTCATAGTGTTTGTTATTGAACTTCTCCGAAACGACTTGACCGATTTTCATAACATTTTTGGTATATATTTGGTAAGTCTGAAAATAGGTCATAGTCAAAATGATTTTTCAAAATTTTCATTTTAAAGAGGTGTCACACTTATATTTTGAAATTCACAATAGAAATTAAAAGTTATTTTTGTTTATTAATGGTTGCCATTGGTTACAACTTACAGAATATTATAGTAATGATAGAAATAAATTATAGAAATTAGTATTTTTTTTTTTTTTTTTTTTGAATATAAAAACAGAGGTAGTAAACAAATGCATGCATCAAATCATCGCGATGATTACGGACTCGAAATAATAAATTATATCTCAAATTATATCATATGAAAGTTGAGTATATACATTATCATTTTTTTTTATGGATAGGGTAAGATTTCCATTTATTTATTTATTCAATATATACCTATATATGTACATATTATATATACACACAGTTATTTGATTCTTTAAGCCAAAACAAAATCCATGTGTGAGTCATCCTATATAGCAACCTATAGGAGTTGATAAACGAAACAAATAACACTTTTTCGGGCAGCTGCGACCGCCGAATATTGAACTATGGGCTGCAGTAAATTTTATATACAATTATATAGATACAATGGCATATAATGTACATTATAAATTATAACTAAAAACAATTTATATATATATTTTTTAGAAAATGTATAGAAACGTTTCTACTTTTTACAGCTCCGCCCCCTCATCGATATTTTGGATTTATATGGGGTTTTTCCCCAATAATTAGTATAGCAGCCCATCTCAAACGATAAAAAATTTAATTTTGCACTTTTTTCTACGCCATTAATTAGCATGTAATTAATGTAAATTTGTATGACCTATTTTGAAAATGTACACCAAAAACTCTTATCGGATAGAATTAATCTCATGTCGCCCCTGTAACAGCAAACCGACCTGCGCACGCCTATAATTATAATACACAGATATGACACGGCATTCTAAAATTTAATATAGGCATATTTCAATATATTTTTCCGAATATTTATACCAATTTGTTGTTTGATACCTATCTGATAGGTATGTATATATAAATGTAGTTTAAAATGTCAGAAGTCACTATCCTCAAGGATCGAGCTTAAACATCAAAGATAAAATAATAGTAAAGTCTTGATAGGTCAAGAAAAAAATAAATGAAAAGTATCTATATTATGTATTTGTTCTTAAATAGTTATAGACAAAAATATCTTAAATACTTTTTAAGTTCATGTATTTGTATCTCTATTTAAATATAAATGAAAATTATCTTTTTACAAGATTACCGTGTACCTATGTGATAGTTTATTTATCATAATTTATCATTTTGTCATAATTAAATATTTTACCTAGGAATTAATACGATTCAACAAATTACTGTCAGTTATAAAAAAATCATTAGTTGAAGTACAAAAGGCTATTAAAGGTATAGTTGTCATGTCATCTGAATTAGAAGAATTACATAAAAGTCTAGTTATTGGACAAGTACCGGCAAATTGGATGAATTATTCGTACCCTTCTTTGAAACCGTTAGGTGGATATGTTGCAGATTTATTGCATAGGTATATTTTATTTATTGTCTTTTTAAATAGTTGAATTGATGACAATCGTGATTTTCTAGGCTAAGATTCTTACAAGATTGGCTGGATAATGGTATACCAGAAGTATTTTGGCTCTCTGGTTTTTATTTTACACAGTCTTTCTTATCGGGCGTACTTCAAAATTTTTCACGCCAAAACAAAATACCTATAAATAAACTTGGATTTGAGTTTGATGTAACTATTTATGAACCGGAAATAGGATTGATGGACACGCCTGAATGGAAAGTCTATTATCGGGTAAGAATAACACTTTTGAAATATTAATACTTGTACCTGCCAATGTTTGATAAACGATTATATATTTTTAATTCATATTTTAGATTTTGAGCGGAGCGATGAATGTATTGATTTCACAATGTTGTATGTTTTTTTTTGTGTTCGTCATATTATAGGCTAGTAAAAGTACTCCGATTTTCTTCATCAGAATTTTTTCTGACAGAATTGTGAATTTAGTTAATATTTGAGGGGAGGGGGCAAAAGTAAACATTTTTCAATAATTATTAAACGCGTCGGGAAAATCAAAACAAAAAAAAAAATGAAGAAAAAACTAGAGGTTTTTCGCAAAGTAAAATTTTAACAAAATCAATTTTTATTTTTGGTGTAACAAAAGAAATAATGATCGTTGATAAATGAAATCTTTACCAAATGTTTATATAAATATTATTTACACACCATAAAATTTTCAAAATATTTTGACTTTTTTTTGAACTATTTATAAGCATAATAAATTTTTGGTTTTTTTAACTTTTTTTTTATTTCCGATAAAATTTTTTTCAGTTAGTCGAAAAACTTGAAAATGTAATACAATGTTCTTTATAACTTGTAAGCGAAAATTAAAAAAAAAGTTGAGTGTAAGTCTACAATAGTTTTTTATAATTATTTAAAGTTGAAATTTCGAGACATTTTGCAATTTTTTTTTTGTTTAGAAAATTCATAAAAAAATTTTTATTTAAATCTAAAATTTGAAAATTCAACACAAGAATCTCTATAAGTTTTTCTATCTTTAAAAAAAAAAATATCGGAAAATTAAAGTAATTTTTTATGAGCGTTCGAAATGAAACATTGGATATTCACTCGTTTTCTCCGGGAATATATTTCAAAAAGGAATGATTAAAGACGTTTAAAATTTTCACAAAATATTAAAAATATATTTTACAAATATTAGATTATCATTTTCTATACACAAAAAGAATGAAAAAATATTTTGACAATTTTTGAGCTAATTGTAGACCTAAGAAATTTTTGGTTTTTTCAATTTTTTTTCTTTAAATATTAATAAAAAAAAATTTATTGGGTCAAATATCTTGAAAATTTAATACAATATTTCTCATAAATTGTTGAAATAATAGATCAAAAATAATAAAAATACATTGGCACAACTTTTTTTATAAGCATTTAAACTTCGAATTTGACCAAAATTCATCATTGAACATTTGCAAATTGTTTTGTAATTAAAAATTTATAAAATGGTTAGTTTTTATAACTAAAGGTTGAAAATTCAAAATATGATTTTTAGTAAGTAGTTAATAGTGTAATAAAAAATCAAAAAAAATATATTAAAAAAATATTTTTTTTATGGACATTTTAAATTCAAATTTAGACGAAATTAAATATTTAAATGAAGAATGACTATGTTATTTATTTCATTGTAATTTAAAAATATGTTTCATAGGTGCTTCAAACTTTTAAAGTATATTATTGTATTTTATATACTCAATTAAATTTTCAAATGCAATGTTTTCTGTAAAAATGTATTAAACCTATTGTATTATTAATAATAAAATGAATTATTTTAATAGCAATAATACCTTTAAAATACCCTTAGTTAAATAGATTCATATATATATATTTATATATTCATATCTTCGCTCAGTATCGTTTTTCGTCTATAATGAAATCATTGAATTCAAATTTATATTTATATAAAATATACAATTTTTATTTATATTTGAATTTTTGTTTGTCTATTACAAACTTTATATCCTTATTATGTGTCTAATTATGTGTGTAGGAAATAAAATATTTATGATAAAATATTGACGGTCATGGGGGGGGGACAAAACTGGAATTCCCCTCCCCTGAAAAAATAATATGAACTATTATTATATTTTAATGAACGTCGATCGTAAAACAGTGAATTTGTACAAGAATTGTTTCATTCAGTACGTCAATATTGATATGATACCCAACATATTAGTTTGGAATGGAAAAAAGAAATTTGCAATTTTTATATCCCAATATCTAATACTAATTATTTTATTTTATTTGATTTACTATTTTTTTTTTATTATACAATTAAATGCATTTATAGTTACCTATATGCTATATAACATTACAAATATTAATTATTTTTTATTACCTAATACTTAACATAATAGCATATTTACATTTTATATTGAAATAATAATATCTTACCTGAATTTTGAAACATTTTTTATTTCGCCCACCCCCTAAAATGCTATCTATTATTGCATCAATTAATAAATAATCAATATAATTCATCTATTTTTTATTTATTTTTTTATTGATGTGATGTCAATCTGTCATACAGTTTATCTGTAAATATTAATAGGTTTAAATAAAATATAAATCATACTTTTACTCATACATACCGTTATAATACGTGCCTATTATTATTATTTTTTTGTTATGTATCTATTATCATTTCTTTTAAATTAAGATTTTAATAATTGATAAACACTGGTAAGTTTAAACTATTATACCTACGGGTGTTAATCAAGTAGCAAAGTCCCAATTAAAAAAATATATTTATACAATAATAGTTAATAATTTATTTTTGTGTTTGTAAAATACGGAAAGTGTATGGACTATAATAATATAATAGATTGTCAATTAACTTACTTTGTAAGAGAATTAAATTATAATAATAGTATTACTTATTAGTTTTAGTTTATTTATAATACAACCTGTTATGTTTTTTTCACGCACTCGTTAAATTTGTCTTTATAAAGGACAAATTGGATATTGAGGAATTCAACGTTTTTGTAAAGGTATATGTATACGCACACATTATCTCGTATCTATCTAAATAGCTCACTATTAATATTTTTGTAAAAAATGTTTCATACTGAAATGTAAAAAATGAATATCATTCTTCAACTTAAATTTTTTGTATTTGTATATCTAGTTAACAAAATAATACCTCTTTAATAGATCAAATGCGTACGAAGTATTTTTTTATTTTTTAATAGTAAATTTTTTTTTTGTTGAAATTTTGGTTTTAGTCTGACTGCATCTGTAATTTTACATTCGGTATTAAATTTAATTGTGTATTTCATCTTACTATATATAATAATCATAATGTGCACCTACAAAATTATATACATGAAAACGGAAGTATTGACATTTTAAATCTTGTGGTTGTAATTCGGTTGGTGTTTATCGTGTAATACGTACGTGTAGTAGGTATATTGTACTTCGATACCTTGTGTATTAAACTGAAAAGCGCCTTTGCAATAAAATTACCGTATACGCACTACGTACTGAAGATCACACATTGGCCATTTGGTAATATTATCATAAATATCTACCTGCATCAGAGGCGTAATTAAGGGAATGACATGGGTGATAGATTCCTCCTTCTTTGATATTTGATAAAATATTATTCTCAGGTACCGTTGTACTTGAAAATATAGTAAACATTTAATATTTTGTGTATAAAAAAATGTCTATCCTCCTTCAGGATAAATTCCTAATTACACCATTGACTTATACACGTTATTGTCATTCCCGGCATTATGCCAAAATATTCAGAAATTTACGATAAATGGTCACTTTTATTTATTGTTTAAAATAAAAAACGCGGACACTTTATACGTAATATAATCATACATAGTATAAATTACAGTAGAACCTCGATTAACCGTCAGTCTCGCGACCAGAGCTTTGGCGGATTATCGAAAAGACGATTAAGTGAGCAAAAAAACATTTTTTTAAACACACATACATATTATTTATTATTTTTTTAATAATTATGACATTGATATAATTAGGTACATTATTATTTTTTAATTTATTAAAAAAAATGTATTATTTACAATTACATGCATACTTAACAAATATTGTAAAAATCGGTTAATTTTTGTTGTTTTAATATATTAAGTGCTTTTTTGATTGCCATATCTCAAATTCACTAAAGCGGTAATAGATGAGTCGCATCAACTTCAGTTCAAATGATGAATTTTTCATAGTTTTCCTGACTGTCATATTACCATCAGAATTTTGCAATTTGGGGATATGGCTTTCGATTTTATCGGCATTTTTCTTAATATCATTTACAGTTGTTCGGCCAATATCGTAAATTGGTGCTATGCTTACTGCATTTTCTCTCCTTCGCAAACCTTTAATAATATCCAATTTTTTAGATAAATCAAGTATAACACGCTTTCGTTTTTCACTCATTGTTTTTAAACTTAAAATATTTGCACACAAAGAAACTAAAAACGCGCACGGCCACGCGAACGAACACACGTGTAATATATAACTAATTGACTTTTCAAAAACAAAATGCGATCACTATCGCAATTAACTGTTTTTATCTCACCCATAAAATATATATATTTACATATGTACCTATCGATTATCTAGTAGATATTGCCGGAAAGTTTCGGATAAACCTACTCATAAACTATAATATACATACATACTAAGTATAGTATATACTTATACATCATAAGACTTTAATGCAACGCGCAAGTAGTCCGTGCAAGTGTGGCGCTTGACAGATAGCCAAGAAAGACAGTTAATCGGGGGACGGATAATCGAGGTTCTACTGTACATACAATATGCCTACTAAATCTATACAATAGTCATGACAAATTATATTAAAAATATTACCAGCTAGTGTTTGCTGTTTCGCGAGATTTAAATTTTTTTTGTACATAATTATATATTTATAACATATATGAGTATAAAGTCATAAAAAACAATATGCAAATAAACAATGAAAAAAGTTATAGAGAACTGTAAGGTTCAAATAAAAACGGAGGCTCTGAGGTGTTATAATAAGGACGAAAATAATTTTATTGACAGTATTTCAGCCGAAAAAATATTTGGATTAAATAATATTTTACCTGAAAATATTTCATTTGAATTAAATCTTTTATGACAGTATTTGATCCAAAATTATTTCAGTCTAAAATAATTTAGCCAACAGCATATTATCCGACAAAATTTTGGCCGAACTGTATTTTAGCTATCGGCTGAAATATTTGTCTGATAATTACTTATATGTAAATTTGAGTAACATATGATTATATAGTTATAATTTATTGAACTATGTATAATGCTATGCGCACATGCATCATTTTAACGCAATTCAATATTTTAACAGCCATCGCTGTCGATTATATTATTATTTCTTTAATTATTAAAACTATTTCAATTTTCAACTATCTGTAGATACATAGTGTTCTATGCCTAATGTATTGCGCCAATAATTAAGAAACTGATTAAGTTTACTTAATTTAATATTACATAACATTTAGAACAAATAATAACAATCCTATTAAATTTTGTACCTACTTTTAAAATTTCCTATAATTGTATTGCGATGTCAACGACTATGATATTTAAATTGTACTTATATTTACAGGGTTTATTTTTAGAAGGAGCTAGATGGGATCGAGAGTTACAAGTATTAAATGAGTCATATCCAAAAATTATTTTTGACACTCTTCCAATAATTTGTTTCAAACCAGGAATTAAAGTACAGTATACTTATTACTTATGTCTATATACACATAAATCTGTATATATTAAATATGGGAGTATGTGTGTGCAAGTTGGTTCCCGGGTAGACTATAGGCATTTACATTACAATTATAGTAAATATATACTATATATAACTATGTTAAAATTAACTTTTTCAATTATATAACTGAAACTTTATTGTATAAGTATATTCAACTGAAAACAGTTTCCCCCACATTTTATAAACTTAGGCGTGTTTAGGATATCAAGGAATGGTCAGAATGGCAACACGTTTGTATAGGTACAAGTTTAAGCAATAAGCTATACAATATGAATAAATTAAATTTCTAAATTTTCATTTAATAATGAATTTCGTGAAATTCTGATTTTTAAAGTTTTCAAATATATTCAAATGTCATTTTTTTCCTTTTTAAATTATTTTACTGCTAAAGAAGTGTATTGTGGCAATCCAAACTTCTGTTTTTCAAATGGAAACCCGTTTTTCACAGTAAATTATTTAGTGAATAGTTTTTTTGAAATTTTCGATGTGATACCTATTTCAAAATTTGAACAAGTAGTTTCGCAGATAATAAAATGTTTATACTAAAATGGTTTTACGAAAACATAAAATAGATAAAATATTGAATTTAGTATTAATTATACTTGTACCATTTTTACTAATTATTAATGTTTATAGATTAATATTAATCTGTAACATTTTATATTTACCATAACCCCTAATTAACTAGTTAGGTATTTAATAATAGTCTAATTTAATCAATAAATATTAAATAAGTCAAGTTAATTAAAGTAAATAATAAAAAATAAAAATTATGTGGTATTCATAATAAAATATAAACCAATTCCATATTTCTCCAATAAATTATTATGAATATATCCAATATGCAGTTTTTACGATTTGTAAATTCAAAATTTGGTAGTCATAACATTTTTCAATTATTTTGTTCACTAATTAAATTCTTATTTTCAGCCGTTTTTCTTGATTTTAATTGTGCTTTCTAATTTTAGATATTTTTCACGCGAGATCTCTTTTCCAATTAATAAAAATGTATTTTGACGGATAGAATAAAATTCTAAATCAAATTTTTTGTCAAACTATTCGTAAGAGTATGTAGTTTATTTTGAAGTCGATGAAAATGTTGCCCACATTTTACATTGAAAATCATAGTCATCAGATCTTAATTATATTACTATTTTTATGTATGGAAAGGGAACTAATTCAAAATTCAAACAGTGTTATGATGATAAATAATACCTATATAATTTTTATTGGGGACCAATTCGTACTTCGTACACTTTATTTACAATCTCTAAATATGAATGTATCCAATAGGTAAAAAAAAAACAATATAAAAAAATGCTAAAAAACTTTACATTGTTATTATATTTGTTTAGTCGAAGTTCGAGAAGAGATCGTATTATAACGCTCCTATTTACAAGACTAGTGCTCGTCGAGGTGTTCTTTCTACCACAGGATATTCGACTAATTTTTTGATGTTTATGGACTTTTTAGTTGATCGACCAAAAAATCATTGGATCAATCGAGGCACCGCTTGTTTGTGTCAATTGGACAATTGAATGGTTCCATTTTTTAAATGGCATACGTATGACCAAATCCAAAATAATGCTTTTAAGAAGAATAAAAAAAAAATTATTATTTCGTAGATACTATCGGTAATTACGGGTTAATTATGTTACAAGAATCATTAAATTTATCCTTTATATTTATAAAAATGTTTTTATTTTTCAACATCCTAATATTTTCTAATACAAATCAGCAATGATAATAATAATAATAATAATAATAATAATAGTAATGGAAGTGATAAATATTTTTAAAGTAATGGTATGAGCATTTATATTTTATCAGCTGCATACTTTACGACCAAAGTCTGCGCATGTCTATTCTAAAAACTGTAATTATTAATGCTTAGTATTTATAGGCAGTTACGCATGGGTGTGAAATTATCTCTCTCCTCACCGTATGAAACCTTTTCCAAAATTATTGTAACCTTATTTTTTAAATTTGTAACCATTTGTAATCAATTTTTTAGAATTTTTAACCTCATATTTTTCAAGCAACATATAATTTCTCAATGAGGGGCCAACTTTACGCCGCTCCCGCCCCCCCCCCCCAATTCAACGAAATCGTCTAAAACATTTTATAACTTATAAAGCTCAATTTGTAATCAACTTTTCAGAATTTGCAACCTCGTCATTTTTGAGTACTAATAAATTTTCCCAAGGGAGGCTTCTCCCCCTCCCCCCCCCACCAATTTAACGAAATCAACCAAAACATTTTGTAACTTTTAAAGCTCAATTTGTAACTATTTGTAACCAACTTTTCAGAATTTGTAACCTCGGCCTCTCCGAGTAATCGTCAATTTCCTCACAGGGGGAAGAGGGGTTGGCCACTTTATTTCAATGAAATCGTCCAAAACTGTTTGTAATTTATAAAACTCAATTTGTAACTATTTCATATAATGAAATATTTTACTAACAAATATCGTAAACAGATATCTAATAATAATTATTTTTGTTATATACTAGGCGTTGAAAATTTTTATTAGATATGGCATTTTTACATTTTTGTATACTTACTAAGTAATACTTAGTTATTTATTTTAAATTATTAATTAAATATAAGTTTTAAAAAATAATATGTGTATACCTTTTAGTTTTAACTGGTTTTGGCCTCACCTATAAATTATATTTTCATATAATATACACAATGAAATCAATTTTTACTACTTGTAATTTAGTATGCACCATTCATTATAATTAAATAGTAGAAAATCAACTATAAAGTATAATAAAATAAATATTTCTTTGTATTATTAAAATGATAAATTTAGAAAAAAAAATGTACACCTGTTAAAGTCTTACCTGGTCTTTTATTTTACATAGAAGTCGGGAAAAAATGAATATGATTATAAAAACATTTAGAGTCTTACATTCTTATTTGGAAATTTTTATATAAAATAATGAGTGTGGTTTCACTTTTTTGTCTCTGGACACTTACATTAATTTTTTAAATATTCAACTGCATACCTTTCATCTATCAGATTTCATTTTCATTATTCATATTATTCTTAAAAACATTTGTCCAATAAAATATGGTCTTGCAATACTCTTATGAAATTTCTATTAATTATTTTTTTGCAGTTTGAACACCATTTTTCCAGTTTTTCCATATATTTATTTGAGAATGTATTTATTTATTTTAAACATTCGCCACTTATTAACAATTTATTAAGTACTATAGTTGAATTATAAAAACTATTTTTATATTACAAATGGTGCATATTAATGTCTGTATACTACTAGGCATACCTGAAAGGAATTTGTTACATAAAGAAATAATGTTGATATTTGCATCCAACATTGAGGTTCCAGATTCTACTGGTAAAATTTTAAAAAGTCCACTTTCCACCAGTAAATGAGCTCGTTGTTCATAAGTTATGCTTGTAGATCCATGGAGAACTATATCTTTACATAGTTTTATGAACGAATTCGTTTTATTGTTATCAATATACACCATATAGTTTTTGATATCAATGTAGCTTACTGATATTGTTACTTTTTTTTTTTTTATAATTATTTACAATATGAGATACACAAACGCAGCAGGGAATTAAATATAGATAGTATAGGCTCGATAAATAATATGTGGAGGAGGATACAGGAGTCGATAAAAGAAACATCAGCTGAAGTCCTGGGAAAACCAAAAAATACTAAAAAACCTTGGTTCAACGAGAGGTGAGAAAGTCCTAAATCAAAGGAAAAAATTTAAAAACTTGTACCTTAATGACCCTTCCCATGAAGAAAACAAAACAAAGTATAATGAAAGCAGAAAAGAAGCAAGTCGAATCTTTAAGCATAAAAAGAGAGCCTATACGAAAAACATTTTGGAAATAGCAGAAAAATATCACAATGAACATAACACACACCAATTATACAAAAAATTTAATACACTAAAGGGAGGTTACAAAAAATATGAAAAGTTCCTAGTAAAGGAAGATGGAATACTAATTACTGCTCGATCTGATATTGTAGAGAGATGGAAAACGTATTTCGAACATCTTCTTAACTGCAACGACCCCATAGAAACCTTTACTTGGACAAGGACAGAACCCAACCTTAACGAATGTACAATACCGTCAAAACAAGAAGTTGAATTACAAATAATGCGCTTGAAGAATTATAAATCACCTGGTGAAGACGGAATACAAGGTGAGATTATGAAAATGCTGGACGATGATTCATTAACACATATACATAGATTCAAAATATTTAGGACACTTGATAACACAAGATAACGATCTGAAGATGAAAGTCAGTGCTAGAATACAAAAAGGCAACAAAAGCTTTTTTGGTCTTGGAAAGGTATTGAACTCAGGAACATTATCGACAAACCTGAAAATACAAATGTACATGACCCTGATACGACCCATAGTACTGTATGCTGCTGAAACATGGCCACTTAGGAAAACAGAAGAAACCAGAATAAAAGTTTTTGAAAGGAGAATCCTACGAAAAATCTACGGCTCATGCTTCGACAGAAACACAGGTGTATGGCGTAAACGTCATAATAAAGAACTCGAGAAGCTGTTCCAGAGACCGAACATAACGAATGAAATAAAGAAAAGGAGATTAACCTGGGCAGGACATGCATGGCGGAGGGTAGGATCCATTGTCAGGACAACAATCGAAGAGAACCCGGTCGGTAAAAGACCCTTAGGAAGACCACGCTTACGTTGGGAAGACTGTGTAAAAAGGGACGTGGAAAACATTGAACCAGAGATACCATGGAGAATAATGGCAGAAAATAGAGATAGATGAAGAGAAATTTGTTTGGCGGTATGGTCTCAATGACCGAAAACCAAAAAAAAAAAAAAAAATTAATAATTATATACAATGAGGTACTCCTAGCTTTCGCTATCTATACCTAGAGATGAAGGATAAAATACATTTTGGCGTATTAAGTGCGATAATTAAATTACAATTTTTACATTAGATGATAACAGTAGTTAGAGACTTCAGTTAGAGTGTATCTTGAGGAGTTAGGTCATGCGGGCGACCTCATTTGAGACGGCGCTGTGGAGGTGGTCTGATGTTGATATGGAAGTGCATTGAGCCTGTTGATTTATGGATGGATTTGAAGAAGCTCACAGTCGAGATCTTAATGTGGTCTTGAAGAGTTGAGATTTTGAGGTCTTTGTGTATGTTTGAGTTCTTTACGAACCATGAAGCGTTTGTTATCGTTCTTAAAACTTTGTTTTGAAATATTTGCAGTTTTTTAAGATGAGTTTGAGCGCAATTACCTCAAATAGGGCAGGCGTAAGTGATTAAAGGACGTAGAACTTGCTTATAAATAAGTAGGGAAAGTTTTTTTTGTAGCGAAGACTTTTTGTTTAAGATAGGGAAGAGCATCCCTAGACGTTGATAGGCTTGTTTAAGTTTAGGTGAGAGGTGTGGCCACCAGGTTAATCTTTTGTCTAACGTTACGCCAAGGTACTTGACGGACGGCTTCCATGCAATTGGTTCGTTGTTAAAAGTTAGCGATGGTGGAGTACGATTACGGCGTAGACCAGCGGTTCTGAACCTGTGGTACGCGTACCACTAGTGGTACGTGGAGAACTCATAGGTGGTACGCGAAGAAAATCTTCCTTTATAAAAAAAATTGGAACGAATTATTATTAAGATTAAATATTATTTGGTTTATTTAATGTTTATTTAATGGTATGAAGGTCGTTTGTAATCGTAGCAATTAAGATAACGATATTCGTTTTAACATAATATAAATCGATAAACTTTATGGGATAAGCCCGACAAAGCGTATTCTTATTTCACAATAATGTGTTTATACCTTAGTTTCGTGAGTTCCTTCGGTTTATTCACGAGTGTGTTACGCGTTGTTTGCATCAAGTATATTTTATATTAAAATTTTAAATTTTCATGTAGTTTTTTTTGTACTTTTTTTATATAAAATTAAGTAAAATGAAAAGATTTTTAGAAAGCGGAAGCTCGAATACTAAAAAACAGAAAACACAGACGAATCGCAAATATGACGATAGTTACTTACAATTTGGATTCGTTGTAAAATTTGGTTCTGAAAATTCTACTCCGTTACCTCATGTGTAATTTGTCAAGAAACACTTACGAATCAAAGCATGAAACCATCGCTACTTAAGCGCCACTAATTATCGAAGCATCCAGAAACAGAAAATAAACCTATTGAATTTTTTCAGAGAAAAGTTACTACTTTTGTAGTTTTTGTTTTGTAAGCCTTTACAAACCCACACGACATCTGAAATTATTTTTATAACCATTAATGAATATTTGATTGAAATAAACCTGCCGTGGAGTAAATGTGTGGGTTTTTTTCTGATGGCGCAAGGGCAATGACTGGAAGGCTGAGTGGAGTTGCAACAAAAATAAAAAAAATTGCCCCATTATGTAAAACTATGCATTACATGATTCACCGGCAAGCATTAGCATCTAAAAACATGACTAGAAGTTTAAAATCAGTTCTTGATAGTGCTGTAAAAATCGTAAATCTAATTAAAGCCAGACCTCTCAATTCAAGACTATTCACAGTATTGTGTAACGAAATGGGCAGTACTCATAAATCCCTTCTCCACACAGAGGTAAGGTGGCTTTCATGAGGAAAAGTCCTCACCAGGCTATTCGAGCTAAGGTCAGAAATTTTATTACTTCTGACTGATATTGATGAAGAAAAGTCCAAATTGTTTTGTGATGACGAATGGCTGTCAAGACTAGCTTACATGGCTGACATATTTGACCGTTTAAATATTTTAAATTTAAGTTTGCAAGGATCAAACACAAACATGTTTTATGCTAGTGATAAAGTTAATGCATTTGTGAGAAAGTTGGATTTATTTATTTCGCAAGTATTTAATTATGATCTTTCAGCATTCAAGACACTAAACACATTTTGGAAAAATATGGAATTCAGCCTAATTCAAATATAATTACAGATATTTCGGAACACCTACAATTACTAAAATCTAATATTTTACGATATTTTCCAGAGGATAACTTAGAAATGAAATGGATCATAAACCCTTTTCAAGATGATTATATTAAAAACATTCCATATGGTATTTTAGCAAAAGAATTATTTATTGACTTAGCCAGTGACTCTACCCTAAAAACCGCTTTCAAAACTAAAAATATCACTAATTTTTGGCTGGACGTATAACAAGAATACTCGGAATTGTCCACACAAGCTTTATAGTTTCTAATTCCTTTTGTATCAACATATCTGTGCGAAATTACATTTTCTTACTTATTGTACACAAAATATAAATATAGAAGTAGATTCAACGTATAAAATGATTTAAGATTTAAAGTTACCAATTTGGAGCCCGATATTGACGTCATCGTCCGTTCAAAACAACATCAATCGTCTCATTGAAATAAAAAGTAAACCATAATAATTATAATAATTTTACTTATTTAATTTTTTTTCTTTCTGTGCATTAAATACTCGATTAAATACTTTATTATATATATATTTATTTTTCTGCAAGTAGTGGTGGTAGCATCTGTGACCTGACAATGTCTGGGCCATGTGAAAGACATGGTTCTGAACTTTGATTGATTCATCCATCTCTGGATATCTGGAAATATCCACCGTGCTCACGCCGTCTTCGTCTTGAGGTCCCAAAGCTCCCGTCATTTTCACAGTCACCTCACGCTTCTGCCTCCTGATGATTGCTACTGTCGTGACTTCCCACTTGCGCTTCTTAATTCTCAGCCGCTCATCGGCTAGAAGATGTGTTGGTGGCATTCTATCCAGGACCTGAGTAACCATATTAAACACGGTTCTATAACACCTCACAACCTGAATAGCAGCACCTCTTTGAACCTGGCTGAAAGCTGTTCTATTAAGATGTTGGGAATTAACCTCCCAAGAGCGGACATCTCCGTTCATCTTTTCCTGATCACATATTTATAATAGTTAGAAACTTTAACTTATCAGATATTAATTGACCAAATGTTTATCACTACAATGTTCTACACGGGCCTGCTTCTCTTAAAGCTAAAGTCTTAACAGAAACTATTGATAAAGAGCAATTATATCAACTTAATCTCATTCCTAATTATAAAAACAATATCTTAGACTTAGTCCTATCCAATAATTGTAATTTAATTGTAACTAAATGCCCTGTCTCTCTTGTTCCAATTGATTTGGCGTATCCAGTCCTCCAAATCGACGGTCCATCTTATATATCATCTTTAAATATTAACCCCAAATCTATCAAACACAATTTTTCCGAAGCAAATTATTTGTCAATGAACACCTACTTTAATACAATTAATTGGGACTCGTAACTGGATAACTGTTTTAAGTTTCTTGCTATGGTCTCAAATTTTTACTTCACTATTTCCTGCGCAATTAACCTATTTACCCCGAAATTTTATAATCATAAATCAAGTTATCCCCCTTGGTATAGTAAAGGACTCAAAACACTAATCTTTAATAAAAAACGCCTACATAAAGAGTATAAAACTACAAAAGACCTGATTATTTACAATGAATTTTCCCATATTCGTACGTTATGCAAGAAAGAAAGCAAAAACTGTCGTAACCAATATCTACGTATAATTCATTTGAATGTCACAACTGATCCTAAATCTTTCTAGCGTTATAAAAAGTCTTAATTAGATAACGAAATATCTGATACTATGGAGTATGATGATAAATTATCATCCGGTGAATATGCTGTTTCCAATTTATTTAAAGCTTTCTTTATCACTGTCTATTCTAACCAAACTCCAAATATAAACCAATTATATTAGTGATATTAATGATAGTCTCTACACGAATAATTTAGCATCATTAAAGCTTTCAGTTGAAGAGGTATTTCGAAGTCTTAGTACTCTTGATTTGAATCCGTCTCCAGGTCCAGATGGTATCCCTAATATCCTTTTGCGTTCATGTAAATACTCATTAGCTGTTTCTATCCATAAATTATTTAGTCATTCATTATCTAAAGAGGTATTCCCGTTTCAATGGAAAAATAGTTATATCACCCCCTATCCATAAATCTGGCATTAAAAATTTGGTATTTAACTATAGACCTATCACTAAATTTTCTGATTTACCGAAACTACTTGAAATGTTAATGCCTTGGTTAACCTTTTCTTTCAAAAACTTAATAAACACCACCCAGGTTTTATCAAAGGTCGCTCAGTTGAAACGAATCATCTCTGATTCTATAATGCTATATCTAAATCCGTGAAATCTGGTACCCAAACTGATGTAATTTATACAGACTCTTCGAAAGCATTCGATTCTGTAAATCACTCTCTATTGTTGGCTAAGTTACATTTGTATGGTATCTCCAATCCCTTGTTATCCTGGTTTAATAATTACCTATCTGATAGAACACAACAAGTTAAGATTAATGGTTTCTTGTCAGATCCCTTCCCTGCTCCTTCAGGCATTCCTCGGGGTGGTCACATATCTCCCTTATTGTTTTCCATCTTCATCATGGATATTGGTACTTGTTTTAGCTATTGTGATCATTTACTGTTTGCGGATGACCTTAAATTTTTCGCTAGTGTTTCTTCTTTCGATGATTATTTTATTCAAAATGATCTCGATAAATTACATGTTTGATGTCATGATAACGGTCTGAAATTAAACACTTCTAAATGTCTAAAATTGTCTTACACCCATTCTCCTAATAAAATAAATTACGATTATTACATCTTCAATGACAAATTGATTGAAGTGATACCACCAAGGATCTCGGAGTTACTTTTCAATCGAACCTTTCTTTTTCCTCTCATATTGACAATTCATGCGCAAAAGCTTTAAAAAGACTTGACTTCTTAATCAGATGCACTAAGGAATTTAATGATGAATTATGTATTAAAACCTTATATATATATCATTAATCGAACCTCTCTTAGAGTATTGTTCAGTATTATGGAATCCCTCACAAATTGGTCATATAAAATCACTTGAGCGAGTACAAAGGCGTTTCTTGCGACTCATTGGTTACAAAAGACGTCTTGGATTTGATCCTAATCTCCCTGGCTCTACTTTAACTTCTATTCAAGCTAGCCTTAATTTGGTATCTTTCAACACTAAACGAGAGTTGTTAGACGCTTCCTTTCTTACAAAACTTGTAAAAGGTACCATTGCTTACTCAGGCCTGCTACACCTATTTAATTTCTACATTCCCACATTCAATTTTCGATACTTTCCTAAATTCGTAATTCCATTCCACCGCACTTCTTATAGCTCCAATAACCCTATTGATCGTATATCTTCCGTATTATTGTTTATAGTGTTATTACTCTTAATTTTATAAAGCATTGTTATTTACTGTTAACTTTAATATATTATGTACTGTACTTAAGCCTTAGGGCGTTTATTCAATAAATAAATAAACAAATAAATAAATTTCTATTTCCCTTCTTTGTTAGTACCGGTGCCAGAGTGTCATTGATTTATTACAACAACTTAATGAGATTTGATCCCTATTTATTTCCCACTAATCTCGCTTCATGCATAGTTGTTTTCAGCGTGGATTTTATGGAAGCCAGACCTATCTTGACCTGGTTCCTACTGCCCTCTACCACAGAGGTGAGAGAGGAAAAGATGCTCTTCCTTATAACGTCTATCACCGGTGTGGTATCCACGCCAGCACACATGCTAGCGTCCCTTTACTCAAGGCTGTGAGACCCAGTCGTCTCAATGCCTGAAACACCGGGTTCTGTTTCCATTGCGTTAATAACTTGCGCTTGCCATTATTCGTGCTTCATATGGCTTGGTGGCAGAATAAAGAAAAAAAATATGCTAGGCCAAGTTATACGACACTCTGTATATTATACGGTGTATAGGTTGCTCATATAATTACGTGTGCTATAAAATAGCGATATCTAGCCTGGCTGCGCGCCGCTCGTATCAATGATAACGACCTCGATAATAGCGGCGACCACAACGGCGATGTTCGCCGGCAGACCTTTGGTCGTCCACGTAATCGATAAGAAATAGTATGAATACCAAGGCTGGGAATTAACGAGTTAAAAAGTTAAAATTAAGTTAAAAAGTTAGTAACTTTTATTTTCATAAATAACTTCTAACTTAATCATTTTTTTTTTTAAATAACTTCTAACTTACTGAGTTAATTTATTTTGAAATCACGTTAATTTATTTATTTTTCCTAATATAAATTTCATAGATTTAAAAATAATTTTTGATTTTTATAACTTATGTTTATATAAAAAAAATAAATATTGTCTGAAAAATCAAATACTATTTATGTTATTTTATTTTAAATTCTAAACAAGTTCTAAATTGTAAACTGTAGCCAATGTTTCCCATTATTTCTGTATTTGAGATTTCAATAGGTAATAAAATAATGTAATAAGTACTTAGTTACGAGTAAACAACGAAAAGGTCTAATATTTATAGTGTTTAGCCATAGTAGGGGTCGGCAACTGGCAAAATTCTGGACACCGTCAACACATTGTACTTGATTATGTTATTTACTGTAAAAGTATAAACTATATATTATTGTATTATTTTATTATTGTTATTAATAAAAAAATGTATATAATTTATTATATGGTTTGACAAACATTTGTGAGGCATCATTTTCAAAAATTAATTTTTTGAAAAACAAATATCGGACAAAATTAATGCTCTCATCTTGAGGGCACATTGCACATAAGCTGTTCTCCACGGGTTCCCAATTTTAAAAAAACTGGCTAAAGAAAAGAAATGTAATTTCTCGCATTAAATTACTTGTTAAATTATTATTATTACTATTATTAATTACCTAATATTATAATTATTTAGTTAATTTTTTTATTTTCATACTGCTAATATTGTAATTTTTAATATAAATTAATTGTAATAACTAGATAATTATTTTTATTTTTATACTGCTATTTTTCAAATATAAATATTTGACAAATATATTTTCACTGGACCTCATTGATTTATTATTTTAATCTTAGGACTTCAATATAAATTACTTGTCGACCCCTGCTGTATAGTATTAAGTTGTTATAAGTAAAAATGTATTAAATTTTAATTGCTTATTCACAGAAAATATGTTCATATAATATTATTATTAAACAGAAACATTAAAGAACTCTAGGGATAATGATATGGGTTTTGTTGAATTTTAAAATTGATTGAAATATGAAAATACCTACTGTAATTAATACAATTACATACATTTTTAAAAAAATAGTAAAACCTCCATTATATTATGTTATCTGTTAAGCTTAAATAAAAAGGTATAATAATTAATTTTACATGAAAAAAAAGTAATTTATCTTTAACCAAGCTAAGTTACTTTTTTTCAAATTAATTTGTAACTTTTAACAAGTTAAATAAAAATAAATAACTTTTAACTTTGAACTTAACTTAAATTTTTCTGTATTAATTTAACTTAACGAGTTGAAAAAAATTAGTTAACTTGCCCAGGCTTGGTAAATGCAACTTCTACCTTAGTGTTTAAATGTTTCCAACTTGAAACTCCCCTTATGGGGAGAATTTTGAGATAATCTACTCAAAACCGACAGAAATCTATTTGCGCACTTTTTTAGAACCTCTCGGTACAAAAAAAAAAAAAAACAAAAAACTCGTTAAAATTGCCAGAGGGAAGCACAGTTGTACACGGACGATGCAAATACGCGTGCTACTACTACGACAGTTACTACTGAACTTTTTGGGTCCCTCCCTTTAAAAAACAAGGAACGGGTGGGAACTGTTTACCACAATACAGCCACTCGTGGGGGACTCCCTCCCCCTTAAAAAAAAACCTGAATACGCTACTGGCAATATTAGCTCACAGCTGTCTCCGCTCAGAATAGTTTTTTCATAAAAAATGAAATATCGTTGAATTTAAGTTTAAATTTAACACATCCATTACGGTGATCCACTCGACATCTACTGTACCGCAGAGCGGTACCCACTCGCTCACCTTTTTTCCTTGGTTTTTTCCAGAATTCTTATAGATGTTATCAATTGTAATAAAGTAAAATAAATAACCACAACAGCGTATGTAATAATAATGACTAATATGATTGTAACTAATATAAGTAATAGATAAAGTACCTAAATTAAAATATTAGTAGTGACTAAGAAGTATGCTGTAACATGTAGAGGTACTCTACTACTTCACCAATCATCATGACATCATTATTGACACATAACACAAATAATACTCTCCACTCTCGAGTCACTTACATCTACTATAGTTTATACCACTAAATTATAACATATTAATCAGTTGCGTATTTAGGGAGGAAGGTGGAACTTTGGGAGCAATACATTTTTACGAAATTTGTTTTTGTATTTAGCTAATTATAATAATAATAATAATAATTATAAATTGATTCGTAAATATTTCTTTTGTATATTACATTGTTGATTTGTTGGTAGAAATTTAAAATCATATACCGAAGAACATTAACTGTGGGCTGCATAATTAAATCATCAATTTTTCAAGAAATTTAGGAATCGTTCGTATAAGCATAGATTTGAAAGAATACCTGTAATACAGTTCGACTATTAAAGTATTAAACACAAATTATCATACAACAACTACACTATCATAACAATATTATATAATATAACATATTCTGATCATTTTGTTTCACCTAATTTTTATTTTCTACGTAATAATTTATTGTTCAGCAGCTTTATCGACATCGATACCTTTCCATTCCTTAAAAAAAATTAATATTAATACTATAAATATGTAGGTAAGTAAGTACCTACCTAAATATTTTATTATTTTTATTGTAAATAACATAAGAACTCAGAGTACCTATTTAAACACATGTATAAATGGCACCATATTATAATTAAATGACGATTTATGTAAAATAAAAAGTAAGGTTTTTATATTTGTATAAAATATTTATAATTTGTATTAATTGCTTAATACTTGACAGGAGGCCCCCTTAAAGAGAGACATAATTTTATGTGTTCCGGGGCACAATTCAAAATATGTAAAAATATGATTGTATTATGATAAGTACATATTATATTTCTTTTAATTATTTTACATAATATCATGATATAATTGGTAACTATATTTTAAAAAAATAATAGTGCGTGTGATATTTTAATGGTTTTAATTAATACCTAATGACAATAAATGATAATATTAGTCATAAATTCATAACAATTAATAGTAATCGTTTGGTATTTTAAAAGTATACTATTAGTTATAATATGATTATTATCTAATATGACATAGAAGTCGGTATAATAGGTGTAGGCATTCACTTATTAAAGGTCTCTAGGTATAGGTAGTGAAAACTAAAAATTGAAAAATACCGGTACCTGGATGAATGTGAGAGTGTTCGGCCTTCGACGGTTGAAAAAAATTTACAGTATACGTGGAGGCATGAGAGAACAACATGTTATTTTAACACAATATATGCATGGAGGTAGATTCGGCGAGCCGATGCGATCCGCCGATCCGGACGACGCGCAGCGATGACAAGGACGGAATAAAAACTGATGGCGAAAGCAACGGCGGCACGAGCAACACCACGGTCAACGTTGACGCGGCGAATGGACAACGGAGATCGTACACGGCGCTAAACAATGCGACGTGCACGCGCAGCACAAAGCGACACGCACACCTTTTGCGCATGCGCGCAACGAACGATGATAGTGGTGATACGCGCAGGCTACGGAGAAACACAATAATAATAATAATAATAATAATAAATGTATATGGTATTATGGTGTAATGTTATAGTCGTTTAGAGAGGATCGTCGTCGTCGATTATCACGGACGGAAGTTGTCGTGAGGAGAAAAAAAAAAGGAACGACCCGATTGTAGTTGTCGTTGCCTTGTAATTTCCGTAGTGCATTTCTCACCGTTTTTCGTTCTTGCCGTTGCCGCCGCCGCCGTCCGACGGACACCAGTACACCACACGCGCGACCGACTCAGAACAGACTGCCGCGACATCCGGTCCTGGAAGACATTTTTGTTTTTGGTGTCTTCCGTTTCGCGTCCGACGGCCGCCGTTCGTTTTCTTTTTTTCACCCAGATACCGTCCGTTGAGATAGATCGAACCGTTTCTGATAAATGAAGTGTTCGGATTGACGTGAAAATGGGACAAAAAGTGAGCAGCCTTAGCGACGTGTTCTCGTGGAAAAATGCCGACTCGTCGAAAAACAGCGACGGGTCGACGGCGGTGGCCAGAAACAGTCCGCGCGCGTCCATCCCGGCCGCAGCCTCTGTTCCCGTCTGTGCAGTGCACGGCGTCCCGGTCACAGGAGACCAGCTGCATTTCGAGAACATTTACGTTTCCAACAGTGACGCGCCGTCGACGTCCCGCAACGACCAGAACGGTAGCGAAGCGTCAGCAACGACCGCTGGCGTAGAGACGGTGGCGTCCAAGAACATACAGCCGTCGTCGACGAAGAGTACGTCCGGTTCCAAGAAGCTCAACCACTGGGTGTTGCGTTTCAACTGCTCTCGTCCAAAGTCCAAGAGCAAGTGCTACAACCCGCCGGAAAACATTCCCGAGCCGAAGGAAGTCAATTGCGAGACATGCGTGTGTACACGATATAAGCGCACGGAAGACAATCATCATATCGATCCTGATGTGGTGTATGATCCTTCTCCTATACCTCCTATGTTGGTCGAAGATGAAGAGCAGAACGAAGAAGATGAAGCATCGCAAGACCTGCTCGACTTTGAAGATGCGTTCAATGCATTCAACGCGTTCGAAAGTCACAGCCAGTTGGTGTTGCCTTCATTTGATGAAGGCCTTATGGATCTGCATTCAGATATGAGTGGCGAAGAATTTATGAATGAAGACTTTGAAGACAGGGCTTACAAAGAGCGGGCCAAAGAAATTCAAGAGGGTATCGAACCACCGCCAGGATTCAGGCCTGGGTTGCACATACAATTGGTAGAATTTAATTTGCCCAAAATGACTATAGACAATTTAACCTCATTATTCCATAGAGCTGCACTTACAGCGTTAACTGCACCACATGATATGGATGACAGCCATCGAATACATACATCCATTGACTACATTCACTACTTAGTTCCTGATCTACTTCAAATCACAAATTGTTCATTTTATTGGGGCAAAATGGACAGATATGAGGCAGAAAAATTGCTTGAAAATAAACCCGAGGGCACATTTTTACTTAGAGATTCGGCTCAAGAAGAATACTTGTTTTCTGTGAGTTTCAGGAAATATGGTCGTTCTTTACATGCACGAATTGAACAGTGGAATCATCTCTTTAGTTTCGATTCAAGGGATCCTGGTGTTTTCGCATCATCTACAGTTTGTGGATTAATAGAACATTATAAAGATCCTACTTGCTGTATGTTTTTTGAACCTATGCTGACCATACCGTTACATCGAAATTTCACATTTTCTTTGCAACACACATGCCGCGCAGCTATTTGTAGTCAAATTACATATGATGATGTCAATCAATTGAAACTTCCAAAATTATTAAAGTCGTACTTAAAAGAGTATCATTATAAGCAGCGTGTAAGGGTACGCATATTTGACTCAGAAAACTAATCTCCCTTTTTTTTTACACTCATTTAGTTATATTTATATTTTATTTCAATATCTATAGTTATATACATAGTTCTAACATTATTTGTAAAGCTAGATAAAATATTATTGTTTCTCATTTAAATAAAAACAATTGATACCTACTAACATAAATTACAAAACTTATTTCCATGCCTACCTGCCAAAATGTAATTATATATTATTACCTTTTTTAATTAATTATTTAGTTTTACAATATTATTAAATTATAAGTTATATTTCAAATTTTGTTGACCACTTTTACATTTTAAAAAAAGATTATTTAAATCTGACGTATCTTCCTCACATGCCTTAATTGGTTAACTAAAACATTGTATACTTTATATAAACTAATCACTCAATATTGCATATTTATTCAAATAATTATATAATATTGTTGCTAAATTATTACTTATTTATTTTTTTGTTATTTTCATATTTTAGATTTGATGGTAACAAAGATTTACCCATATTTTAATTATTATTTTTTTATTTATGCATAATAAGTTTTAAAAAAATAATATAATTTAAATTTAATATAATAATAAATTAATAAATTTATAGGTATAGTCTCAAAAACATAATGAAACAAGTTTATGTATGTATAACATTTTAACATGACATAGCATTTTATGTTATGTATTAATTATTTTTTTTAAGGACATCTCTGTATGATTTTTTAGTTTTTATTATGTAATAGACTTAAAATATCGGCATTATCAGTGTTTTCAATATTTTTAATATTATTAGAATTAAAATGTTTATAAAAATTTTTTTTAATTTTTTACATAATTATCGTTAAATTTGAATATTTGATTTAAATATCTATTATGCACTTATGAAATTTTAAAAGTATATATATAGCTGTAAGCAAGTATTTTCATGTTTTCATAACATTTTTTGAAATTTATTTTAAGTATAAAATAGGTAATATTGTTAATCATATTTACTATTATTATAATTTATAATAATGTTATTATTAGTATTAATATTTTATACAAGTAAAATATATCGATCTAAATGTTTAAGAAATAAATACCTATTTATTATACAAACAAAATATTTAGGGTATTTGCATAGGTGTAGTATGAAGTTTGTCACTATAAAGAAATAATAATTTTTGTGATATAATTTGTACATAAATGTCATACATTAATAATATTGTTAAAAAATATTTTTGAATCTTGCCAGTTAATACTATTTTCGTCTACCTAATAAAATATATCTATAATGCATTTTGGAATATTTTGTCATATATCTTATTGATCTTATTCAAAATGTGTTTAATTTATAATAAATTAATTGTTCAATGTTCATACAAATATAATAATGTTTAAAAATTTATATGATGTTCTGTTGATTTATTAAAAAATATTTATGAAAATACAATGCCTAACAATTATAAGATTTAGCAAATCCAAGAAAAAAAATGTGTATAGGTTGCTTATAGTAGTGTAAAAAATCATAATTTAGGCTTATTACTCTGTAGTATTCTATTAATGAAAATTAAAAATGAATAATTTTATTAATTAAAATATAAACAAAAATACACATGTAAATATTAAATTAAACAATTCTTTATCATTTTCAGTTTGAAGGACTAAGTCCCATTGTGTTCCTTTATATTAAACCATATGTTGGTAAGAGTAGTTTCTCTTATTCTTAGTGAATCCAAAAACTACTTGTGAAACTTTATATTGATAATATTTGAGATAGTTAAAATATATATTATTAAATTATTTACTTGTAATTTGTAGATTAGTTAAATATTACCTACTTAAGACTTAATTTATTCTTCAATTGTAGATTAATTAACAACTCTATACTACAACCTAAAATATTATGTTTATAGGTCTTATAGACATTGATCCATATAGATCCTATAATTTATATGATAAACAAGTGATTTGAGTATACAGTTTTTTGTGCACTACACCACCATTATTAGGGGTGGATGGTTGTAGTTGAGCATGTGCTGAACACAATCCACAATGTTTAATTTTAATTTTTAATATAAATTAATCAATGATTATTGTGGCTGAAATGTTGAAATTGTCAAAATAAAGAATTTAGGTATAAGGTACATGCAAGATGTCTATGCAAGATAATTCAATAATTGTATCATTAATATTTTATTATAGATTAGTGTATTTTTTATCTTGATAGTTGAAAGTCAGTTAATTAAAATATAAGTATAGATATGCCCTAAATGGTCAGTTATCAGTTTGAAAAAATGCTTCGATTAGAACTCCATTATCTTTTCTGATATAAGAAAGTAAATTTAAAAAATTTCCATTAGTTATAAAAAGCGTTGGGAAAACAACCATTGTACATAAGCAAAAAAATTTTTTTTAAGTTAAAATGTTGACAAAATTCATCAAAATCCTGAAAATTTGCAAATTAATTTATAAAATGTTCAATTGAATAGCTAAGGATTACAAATTGAAAACAAGATTTCTCATAAGTATTTCATACTGTAACAAAATATCTAAAAAAAAAAAACTCTAAAGAGTGAGTTATATAACAGGTATTTCATATCTATTTATTATAACTATTTTTATATTTTGAAGTTTAAAGTTGAATTTCTGTAATGACTATACAGGGTATTACTTATTGTGATATAACAACCAATCATCAAACTTAAAAATTAATACCTTTAACAATAAAATATATTTTTAAAAAAACAAAAATTGTATCAATGCTTAATAAGTTTTTAATAAAAAATATAAATTTTTAAATAAAATTGAAATATTTTATTGTGTTATAAATTAATAGGTAACTAAAAAAAATACTTTACATTTTATTATTTACAGTTAATATAGAAAGTGTGAACAATTTACCTAAAAAGTTACTTAACATGTATAAAAATAAATTGCTTATTTTTGTGGTTTTGAGGGTGAGAGGGGGTGTCTATATTTTTCCTGTTTCACCAAGTATAATACATTCAAACCACCTCTGATGATAAACATAATATAATATATTAAAATTCTTTATTAAGCATATTGCATATAGCATATTCGAACTAACAATACCGAAAGTATGGAAATAATAAATTCATAAAATATAAAATTGAATACCAATTTTTCAAAACTATGTTTAGTCCAGTGGTACCCAAGATATATTTTTCAAGTGTAGCAAGACATAATTTTACACATTTGTTCCCTATTAAACACAAAATGCAATGGATTTTTTTATATATTGATTGTTATTATTGATAAATATTATGTAATGATTTAAGCTATTTAAAAAAATGACTAAGTGACTGAATTTAATAATAAAAGTAACCCATATAAGTATTTTTCCCTAACAACTAACTGTTATTAAATATTTTTCTTTGAATATTGTTCTATCCTTATTTTCAATGTGTAATGACTGTTATACCTAATCATAGGGTTGGATGCCACTGGCCATCACTAACACTTGGTAACTAATTATTATTTTGTTGCTTGAGTAATAATATAACCATTTATTTAGTAAGTAAAATAAATGTTTAATCTTATTTTACTTAAAATATATAAGCTGTATAGCATAATATATTTATGTATACAATATAATATTATGTAAATGTGTAAATAGATGATACCTTGACGACAATAACTAATAATAGTTGTATTTGTCGTTATTGTAAATTATATAGTTTTCTTCCAAGCACATTAAATTATTTTTTTGTTTTAAATTAAATTTAATACAAATAACAAAAAAAAAACTATTTTAAAAATGTTAAATATTTTAGGGAAAATAACTAAAAAAGGTAAAACCAATAGAAAAACTACAAATATAAAAAGCAGAAACTCAATATTAAGACCGGTGTCTAGTGAGTTATTGTCTTACATGATATGTAAAGAAAACTGTGGCATTAGTTTGTATGGTGTTTGCTAATTATGACTAGTTATTATTATATTAGACTATTATAGATGGTACATAATTGTTGTACAGGTATACACATATTCAAACGTTATTAGATATGTTTATATTCCAAAATCCTAAACAGCCAGTAACATATTTTGAATATTACAGTGAAAATATTAAGATGCTTTATAAGAAATCACAACCGGATCCCGATTTAAATTTTTTGAATAACATTGACATTGATATCTATAACAAAATAATAGAAATATATAAAGTATTAATTAATTTACGTTAATATTATCTCCTATATGAAATATGAAATGTAAATATTTTGCATGTATAATGCATTTTAGGATACCTTATATAATGTCAGAGAATATAAAGCAATTAGTACATCTAATAACTATGAAGCCGAAGGTGAATATGATAATATGCTATACAATGATGAAAGTGATGAGATTAATGTACAAGACCTATCAGGAATCAATTACATGTTCAATAAAGCAGGGTGTGGAATAACAAATGATGAAGCTCATCTTATTGGGATAACTATGGATCAAATGTCACAACTCGGAAAATTCAAAAATATAAGGTACATATATACGAGTATTTTAGATATCTAATACTGGTCATAGGCGCAAATAAAGTTGGAGATTTCGGGAGGAAGCTGAAGTCCTAGCTACTCAATGAAGCATTTTTGAAAGTAATAAATACATAAACAATTTAGGAAAATTTTGAGGGGCTTAGCCCCTAACCTTCCCTCTTTCTATTCACGCCTATGATACTGGTGCAGTGGTGAGTATTTTTGATTTAAAACTGTAATGAATATATTCATGTTCACAGATATTGGGGTAAAATAATAGGCTTAAAACATAATTATTACATTTTGGAGTGTGATTGGAAGAATAAAGAATTGGAATATAAGCTAAAGGTAAGCACTAAAAATGTTATTGACTAATTTATGGATTTCACAGATCCAATAGTATAATATTGGTAATTTATTGTAAATTCTAAAATATTTTAAAAACCTCCATTAACAAAAACTTTTCTGCAATATGATTACTTATTGAATTATCATAAAATTATAGGTACATCGTAACTTTTTTGTTACAGCTTTTAAATGTAATATTTAATACTAACACAAATAAAGTACCATATGATTATGAAAATGAAAACGGAAACGAAAATCAAGATGTAGAATTAGAAAAATATATTTTATCTGAAGAAGAAAATGGATATTTTTCTAAAACAACATTATATGATCCAATTATTAAAGATATTAAAGACGAATCAGATGTTTTCGATTCTCTGAAATCGGAAGAATGTTTCTTTCCATCCACAGAACTCGATAATAATGATTATTTATCCCATGAAATATTTGGTTTCGGAGCTAATAAAAAGGTTCATAATATTTTTTAACAGATTTTCTTACAATATAAATTATAATATTTATTATTTAGTCATACTTTGTAACCAACCAATTAACCGATTCATGGATCGAATTGCCACTTCTTAAGCCTCGTCATATTCTTCAATCGCGGAATATCAAACGATATTTTACCGGAGATTTGGAGTCGCCTGTAAGAATAACAACGATTATATCGTTATTCTTATATTTTTTATTAACCTTTTTAGCAGGGCTTGCAAAAGTTATGATTATAACGTTATATATGACAAATGATTGAAATTTGTAAATATAATTAAAATGGAAAACGGTAAACAAAAATTATTAAATACCACAAATTAAAATATATAATATATTATTAAACAAAACAAAATATATAGAATATCATTAAACACAAAATGAAATAATTTAAAATCCATTTACTTAAAAGTTATGATTGGTATTTGATTTCGTAAAAATATTTATTCCATGTGATTTATTTTTATCTTAGCAATCAATCCAAGAATATGATTTATTCCGTATCCAGGCCTTGCATTAGATATTATTTTTAATGATAAAACAATAAACACAAAAATTATATAACGTTTTAGTTCTAAATAACGATAAATGCAAAAGTTGTATAACGTTTAAATTGTGAATAACGTTTAACAATTTGTTTTTTTCAAATGCAAGCTGCGGCTGTTTAAAAATATTATATAGGGCGTAGGGTATTTACTAAAAAAATACTTTCTTATACGTACACAGGTTGAATCATATCCATTATTTCAAGGTGTGGAAAAACATTATCTCAGAGCTCAAATTGCAAGGATAACAGCTGCGACTCAAATTTCACCACGTGATTATTTTGTACTCGACTACAATTCAAATTCATATAAATGGAGGAAATTAAACTCTTTCCAATCGAATGTGATGTCACAAAAATGTAAGTTTTTAAAATTGTCCATATATTTTACTTCCATCGATTTGAATGTTACCATGTATGAAGGTCCGATTAATAGTATTTATTGTTTTATATTTATGATTTATTAATTGCATAAACCTAGGTATTGTTTATTAGTGAAATACTAAATAACTACGTATAGTATTTAAAATCTTAAAAATCTATTAATTAAAATACTTAATATATATTATTTTAAATAATTCTCATTATTTTAGTTTCTGGACGGAGCTATATGAGTGTATTGATTTTACAATGATGTATGTTTTTTTTTTGTGTGTATATACATGATTTATAGTAGAACAAAATATTTCGATTTTCAACTTCATTTTCTTTCTGGTAGTAAATTAGATCTTGTTGGTACTTTGAAGGGTCAAGGATCAATAGTAAATAATTCCTAGTAGGTACCTATCAAAAAAAGTTGAGGGAAAATGGGAATTTGTACGCTAAACCAAATATAATCGAATTTCTTATTTTGTTATAATTCAAAAACGAATAACCGTAAATTGTAAATAGGTTTCACCAAATTTATATGGTATAATTAAAAAAATATATTTTATTCTTTTTGACCTATTTACAAACATTTTGCATTTGACATTTTCAATTTTTTTTTAATTTCTTTTTTATAAATGTTGATAAAAAAATTTTTATTAGGTTAAAAAACTAAAAAATTTTGTAATTCTATTTAAATTTGATAATAATTGTCATTATATTAGCTATTTACAAAATTTGTCAAAATCACGAAAATTTGTGTATACAAAATTGTTTTTTCTATAGATATTTCAAGTTCAAATTTAGACGAGAATAGATATTCAAATGAAAAATAATTTTAATTATTTTATTGTACTTACTTAATTCAAAATTATTGTTCATGGCGATTTGCAACTTTTACGTTTATTTATTTTCAAAATATTTAGATTAATTTTATACCATTACCTATTTATACCGCAAACTTATTCACAGTCTTACTATAAGTCTGTATTGACTGAAAGGTTATTAACAATAAATATATACTAATTACTATTATAATAATTAAATAATAAATGCAATGTTTTAGTAAAAATTAATTCAATCTATTGTACCTATTACTAGTAGACAGTAGTAAAATAAATTGCTTTAATAGCAATATAAATATAATATCTTAAAATATACGTAGTAAATAGGCCGATAGGTCTTCGTTCAGAACCATTTTTTCTATGCAATGATTTATTATTGAATTAAAGTTTAACACATTACAGTAACTAACTATAACGATAGGTACATTTGAAAACTATACTGACTAGTGTACATCAGAAAATATTACCTAATTTCTTGCTTTTTTAATTATTGAAGTAGTTCATTTTAGTGTTATATAAATAATTATTCTTGTATAGGTAATGTATTATTCTTTTTACCATAACTTATGATTGATAGTAAATCAAAAATCTATTAGTAGATGTAGGTATGCATTAAGTCATTATGATGAGCCATGAGGTACTTATTACTGAGTCAGAGATCAAATACTACTAATTATCTAGCTTTCAGATCATTATATTATTATTTTTCCTATTTTTTTATTTAATATAATATTCTCGTATCCGTTTTATAACTATATATCCATATTATTTAAATTATTATTAATTTAATTCCTACCTTTCACATTTCCGCTCACGGTGCCCATTTACCTACCTACCTTATTTAAATCATTCACATCACTTTTAGTTATTATATGCCCAAAGTTCAATACCTATACGCTATAATTTAATCTAATCGTAATAGTATGAAAATTACTTATTATTTATTATCATATCCATTTAGAAAATTGTTCTGGTAAGATTATTTTTTTTTATACATTTATATATATATTATATATAAAAGGTATATAGGTATATAAATCATATAATATAAAAATTATATTATAGATAGGAACCTACTGAACAATAATTAGTATACACTTATATTATGATAGGTGTCTAATTTAATAATGTTCGTAGAATTGTATGACTGTTAGTATATAAATGGATTTAATAGTTTTCCTACGCCTGCCCATCAAGTTAGTAGTTATAAGTACATCGAACAACTGTATGAGAGCAAATAAAGCACTGTTAGCGGGAAATAAAAATATCGATGTCTGTCTTACTGCAATAACTCGTGTATAACGTTTTCAAGTGTCCTTTGACCTTTATCGTATCAGTATTATAAGGTTTATTTTAAACTATAATAATATATAGTAACTATAATAGTATATAGAGTATAGACATTAGGTGCCTAAGTACTTTAACAATAGTGAATGCTAAACAATTTATCTATTTTACAATGTTAATACTTAGTACAGTGGTATACCGTATACCCTAACCTATCTACTTAGTAAGTGGTTCTCGATTCTATATTTTTATCATTATAATAATTGGATATTATTTTGTGTCAACGTTTCGTTGTTACCTATATTGTCATAGTAAAGGTTACCAATTCACATAACAACGTAGATATTAGGCAAATTATAGTACTGTATTATGTGCTAACATTATAATATATATCGTAGTTTTCGCTGTTTATCTATTAAAACAAATAATATAATATAATGGCTTTATAGTACCCAACTTCTCTGAACGATAGGCACTTTAATCACGTTTTTAGGGATCCACGAGTATGTGGTGAACGCGGATTACAATCCTATGTCGGTATACGATTTATTGGAACCTAACAACTGGGTACATCACACTCCCTTGATATCAGAAAAAGGAGTGACCAAAGCGTGGACCAATATTATGAAGTCCAGAGAAAACTCACAACAAGTAATATTTATCAACCGCGATCTATTGGTATAATCGATAGTTTGTCAAATATAATATATAGACGTAGTTAGGACAGGCATTGGCACGCACTAATTATAGTACCTATATAATATATTTATATTATAGATGTAGCTGTTGAATCTATAATGATATAGGTAATAATTTAGTAAAATAACATTGATCAGAATTCTGAGGGGATCGAATATGGTTGCAAGATCGGGATAAACTTAGAAATCGGCAGCGGAGACGGTGACCATCTGGATATATTTGGAAACTTGTCGAACGACGCTTATGTGGGTGAAATTCCACCATGGAAATTCGAATTGACAAATCGGTTTGACCACACAAACACTTACACGGCCGTTCAATCCAATCTTTGGCCCGGGGCATACGCAGTTGCGCGAGAAAAGTACTCATTATATATTATAATTTACATTCTTCTAATGTGATCAATTCCACTTTGTTTTGTCTTTAAGTATATTATTTTTGATATTTTGCTGCGTACAGCCTATTTGATTACACGTATCACGGTTGGGGCCACAAAAGGGACGCCTTTAGTTTTACGGTTCAGCCGTTGATCGGATGTCAACTATCCGATTCCTATCGAGACGATGTCGGCATGACCGCTGAGATCAGAGACCCGACTCGTGAAGACGAACTATTGTATTTGTCAATAGTCAACAAGAGGAGAGAAAATCGGGCTCGTAGGAAAATCATCCCTATGCGACCGTTTTCTGCAGCAGACGAGGATGAAGAAAGAATCCTCAATCAACACGACTACGATTGATGGCCGGTAACGCGTGTCGTTGATATTCGTATTACTATTGTTATAGGCATTATAATATATGACCCCATATAACTTTACACAATATGCAATATTTACCTAGTAAGTAGTTACCCACTTATATACTATAAATCATATATAATTTATTGTGCTCTCATACATATTTTGTTTTTTTCTTGTTTAATAATTATAATCCTATATTACTATATAGTAGTATTATGCAGTATTATAATTGCATTTATTTGATTTATCACGTAGAATATTTTATGTTGAACATTATGTTAGCTATATACAGGTACTTCGGGGGGATTAGAATCAAAGTCTTAAACTTAAAATTCAAAACTTTTCAAAAAATTCCTTTTGTTTTTAAAATAATAAATAATACCTACTATTTGATAAATCGTCATAGTATATTAGTATTATCTATAATTAAAGTAAATAGTAATATTATATTATTAACACGTAACAGTGTTAAATAAGAGCCTGTTTTTTCAACAAAATGTGTTTGATATTTAAATAATTTTGATCTTTGATAAGTACCTACTAACCTGCAATAAAAGACACTATACAATTCCACAAATAATTGTTCAAAAATCGATTTAACATAGTTTTAGTTATTTATGATTTATGATACCTAGCTTTAGATATGTCATAGTAAAACCAACCGGAAACCATTGGTATCAAATAATTGGTGAGTAATATTTAAAGTAGATAAAATGTATGAATACAAATGATTAGATAAAAGTTGAAAAATGTTAATATAAAACAAACAAAATAATATATTATAAATATAATAACTAATGGAGTCCATGGCTCGGAGATAGTTAACAAGAATGACACATATTATATTTATTCAATGACAAATGACTATAAATTATAATATTGACGACTGTTTAAAATTTATGAAAAATAAATTGTTATTTGAAAGAAAAAATTAAATATTTCTTCAGAATAATAAAAAAAAAACACTTCACAAAAATCCTATCTGATCAAAGCATTAGGTTGTAAGTACCAAATTTACTTAGAATATAAATAATTTTAGAGTAGGTATTTTACGCGACACATAATATTATACATGCTGTCCGCAGTTGGGCAGTTACATATTCGCAACGAGAGTTCAAACATTGGGGTTACTTAAATGATGTTATGTTCACTGAATTTCAGATATTAGGCAATCTAATTTCATGTTTATAAAAAAGTAAAATGAAATTTTAAAAAAAGAAAAAATAATGATTAAAGTACATGAATGTCAACAAAAATAAAAATGACAAATACATTTTTTATAACTACCTGTTGATTGTTTAACATTAATTTTTTTTAAAAATTTTAATTTTAAATTATTAATGATTGTGTCAATATAATAGGAAACTAAACAGTACGTCTCTATTCAATTGAATCTGCCATGTTTTTTCATTACCATTAAATCCAGTAGTTTTCTTCAAATAAAAATCTATTTAAATACTCGGTTGAGTTATTTTTCATTTTAATGCTTAAAAGAATTTGATTGTTTAAGTGTTAAATAGTTTGTTAACCACAACTTTGAAAAAAACTTTATCTGTCCTCATATTTTCAAATGAGTCGTTCTAATATAAACATATCGACGCTCCATTTCAAAACTGCAACAACTAAAAAACCTTTTTTTGGAGTATAATGGTTTTAAAAATCGTGTTCTGGTGACAAATATTTGTTTCTAAAGTGAAATATAAGTGTAAATATGTAATACAGAATAATGCACAAATATATAATTTTTGTCAATTTGAAGATATAAGCGGAATACAAGATAAAAAAAGTCTACTAAAAAATTATAAAAAAATTAAATACATATCTATGTATAATTTATATTCATAAATCATAATCACAAATACACTGGACTTTTTTTAGCCACGTATATTGAGTCGAATATTGTGGAATGGTATTGTGATAGATAATACTGTATATTGTCTGTCATATACGATGCATACTATAATATTTATTCATTTATTTTATTCAAATCAATGACAATTACTTAATTACAATAAATTACATTAATAATAGTTGATTCGTATAATATACCAACTGAGCTATATATATATATATATATATGTATATATGATAAGCTCGTATTTGGTATAACGAAGTTCATGGATATTATAATTAACTTTATAGTAAAATACTCATACAATTATAATAAGTACAATTAAAATACGTCTTAATAAATTAAACATAATATAGTAGATAGATATTTTAGTAACAAAATTAAAATCAGCGTAAATAAGGATAAGAAATTATGTTTAGACATACAGTAGAGCGTTGATTATCCGCACTAATTGAGTCGCGGGGAGTAGATAATCAAACAATGTTTAAAATGTTTTATATATGTATGTAATTAAAAATAAAACTCGTACTGTATGCATAACGTATAAGTATCATAAAATAAAATAAACATATTTATATTGTTAAAAGTACGTAAATATGTATCATGTGTGTATTTAAAATTTAAGAGTGAGCCGCATCAGATAATAAAAAAATCTCGAACATCACAATACGAACAATAAAACTGAAACCTATAAATAAATTTATGCAAAAATTTTGTAATTCGTATAATTGACGGGTCAGATAATTGATGTTTTACTGTATTGACTATTTATAATTTTATTAATACACACATTCTCATCAAATTCATTAACTATTTTATTGATTACCTTTTCTATTTGATTTTTATTAATTTTATCATTAGTGTTATTAGAATGACTTTCACATAAATTTTTTATTAAATTCTTTATTAAACTCTTTGTTATTTAATTTGTTGAATACAGTTTTCCCCACGAAATTGGGGTAGTTTCTAGAACTTGTTAGTTATATATATGACGGTTTAATGTATTTTCCTGTACTTCTGTCTATTATTTTTATAGCATTAAGTGTGTGGATTTATATGGATTTTATTAAAATGTGTCAAATATATAATTTATAAACAAATAATATATTTATATTGTTGAATAATTCTCCTGATGGGTATTTTAATGGTAGGGACTACGCTAGTTTTACAATCATTTTTTGGGTAATATGCAATGAATTAATGTATGTTCTATTTGTGCCTCCCCAACATGTTATACCGTATAATAGAATTGAATTACACAGTGCTATGTATATTTGTCTCACAGTTAATTCATCAAGAAATTGAATATTGTAGAATAAAATAGTTAAGCTCCTAATATATTTATTATTCTGTTTATGTGTTGAACTTAAATATAAAATTTAATATAAATTATTATATATAATATGTATATATACAATATACTATGAATGATATAGGGTGCTTGAATTTGGAAAAAATTAAAAAGGGTATGCAATAGTGTAAAAAAAAATCTACGTACCTGATTATTTAAATGTCTTATTGATTAGAATATATTTAGAAGGAGTATGCATAAATATTTTCTAAAAAGAAGAGAGACTCTGTCCCCCCATGTCCCTCACTCAATTTAAACATTGATGATACAAGCATGTCTGCATTCGATTCTGAGCGGAACATTGAATTTATTAATTTTACAACAATGTGATTTCTTTTATGTTTGTATTTACGATTTATGGTAGAAAAAAATGCTGAAATCTTCAACTTAGAGATTGGTTTTTGATATAAAATTGGATTTAGTTGATACTTTTGGGAGGTCAAAATTGAAAATTCCCAGAACTTTTTAAAATAATTAGGAAAAAAAATTAAGGAATTTTTAAGCCAAATACTAGTTTTTGAACTAAATAGGGGATTTTTTTTTGTTGTAATTTAAAAATAAATTACCGTAAAGATTAAAAATTATCAAAATATTTTAGCTTTTTTTTGTGCTATTTATAGATTTTTGAAGAGTTTTACTTTTTTCTGATTTGTGTACAAAATATTTGTTTGCGAGAAAAAACCTTGAACAATTAATACATTGTGTTCTTTGTAAATTATTCTTTCAGAAAATAAAAAATATCGAAAATATATAGGCAGTCAACATTTTTTTTTTTTTTACAAGCATTCAAAATTAAAAAGTTAAATTCATGAAAATTTGCAAATTACTTCGTAGTTTTAAATGTAGGTATATAATTTTAATATTAATAGCTAAGGCGTAAAAATTTAATACAAGATTCATAGTAAATTTTCGATTTAATTGTAAAGTAAAAAAAAGAGTAAATGTAGTTTACATAATAAATTGCACAAATATATTTATAAGATTAAAATAATAATTTATTCAAAAATTTTCGATATTTTGTTTTGATTCAAAAAATATTAATCATGAAAACTTGAAACTTTTCACTATTAATTAAAATATTATTTTGGCTTAATAATATTCTCAAAATATTTAAACTAAATTTAAGATATTTATAGGGGTATTTGATATTAAAAAATGTGTTTAGCTTTTTTCTATAAATATTGAAAAAAAAATTATTCTTGACCAAAAACCTTGAAAAACTAGTATAATATCCCAAATACTTTGTTCATACAACAGTTTATAAATATCAAAAATACATAACCTCGTTTTTTTTATAAGCGTTTAAAGTTCTTACAGATTGTAAAATCACGAAAATTTCCAAAAATTGTTCTGAAGTTAATATTTATTTTTTAATAGCCAAAGATTGACAATTATAATATAGAAGGATTATCGTAACTGGTAAGTTGATTTTGTATAGATTTTTAGATAGAAACTTAAAAATCTTAAAAATACAAATACACAATTTTTTTAGATATTTCAATCCAAATTTAACAACATTGGATATTTAACCAAAATAAAAAACAATTTTCGTTAGTTTATCGTAATTTAAAAAATAATATTATTATGGACTTGAAACTTTTTGTTAATGTCTATAAATTATTATTTACTATAATACACAATAACATTTTTCAAACTATTTAGATTAATTTTAATAAGGGACCTAAATATTGCCTATTAATACTATATGAACCTATTCACACCATTCTACGGCAAGTCTCTATTGACTTAAAGTTAATTACAATAATATATTATCATAATTTATGATTTAATAAATGCTATATTTATGGAAAAAAATTATTAAATCTACTTAGCTACGGTATTAATAATCGTAAAATAAATTACTATAAATAAATACATAACAATATATATAGTAATTATGTATTATATATAGACATAAACTGACAGACCATCTTGACTTGAAATCGTTTTTCGTACGCAATGATTTATCTTATTGATTCAAATTTAATACATAAACATTACAATAAACCTATACTGTGTAATAGAGTAGGTGCCTATAACAATACTTTCCCTCATTTTTTATTGTGATTATTATTATCGATTATAATTTTTTGGATAAAGATATACTACTATACGATTAAACTACAATTTAATTTCCATATTAAGTAACAATTTTTTTTTATGTAACTTTTTTACGAATAATTGTTCTCGACAAACCTTATCAAATGTACATATCTCACACATTATCGTCACGCGATTTGTAAATTAGCTCGCTGACGGAAAATCGAACTCCAGTCGCCTGCATAACAGACAGTAATATTTTAGGTGCCATTATATCACCGAAGTCCGAGGAATGTATATAATGTATTGGATATAATTTATATTGTGCCACATTCACTTGTGTAATCATATATTTTATAAAATGGATATTAATTCAATGTAGATACTTCATCACTATGATCATATTGTGTAACTGTATATAAGTCAAACTTAGGTTCACAAAATAAACATATAGCCATATAGATATTTGATTTGATTTGATTATTTGATTCATTTCATACAACGAAAACTCTTATTTTATACTTTGTGTACCTAATATTTTAAATTATTTAAATCTAAATAATAACATGGCCATCTTATCTATTGTTAGTTAAAATACAATATATATATATTAAATATTTTATTGATGGATTGTGCAGTGTACCTACGATAAACAAATATGAATAGAGTTTAAATTAAATTAAGAATTTGAATTATCAATTATATTTATTATCATCATTAATATTCTTTGTATTATATAGTATTTATTATTACAATTATTAAGTAGTATTGTGTATGGCAACGACTGTTACACTCAATAAAAGCTTTTTAGGTAGGTTTACAAAGTTTTGTTTCATATTTCTTTGTTGCTGGTCTCGGAATTTTATATTATTATGAAGTATACACCATACTATGACTATTTAATCATAATGTCATGTTTTGACATGTATTTGACATTGTATTTTTCTATTTTTTGTGTTTTTTTTTTATCAGGTTTATCTACGTAATAACTTTAATTTTTCATAAAATTTGGAAAATCGACCAAATTTCATTTTATATAGAATAGTTGTTCAGCTGTTTTATATTGCCGAATGATCGTTTATATCGTGTAAGAGAACGTGCTAATATCAACCAAAAATAAAAATAATATATTATAGAACTTTTCGAGAATGCCATAGTAGGTCATATCAAGTCCATAAAATTGATATGATCGTGACCGATAACGGGTATACTGTGTAAACTATATTATACCGGTATTTTATACTGCACAATCTAATATTTAATACAATTATAATATAATTATTATATAGGGTGGCCAGACGTCCCGTATTATACGGGAAAGTACCGTATTTCAAAAGTCTGTCCCGTTGTCTCGACATATGCTTCCGGGACGTTATATTGTCCCGTTTTTTAAAAATATGAATATTTTCATATAATAGAAAATATGTAAATAAAATTAAAAATATAATCTTCATCTATCTGTATTAAATATCAAATAAGGTCTACGGAGTAAATGTATATCGTATATAATTATGCATTTGTAGAATAATGATGTTTTGCTATATTATTATGATAACCGATTTGTAAATATCGAATTCGATTATTCGAATATAAAGTTATTTTTGGTCTTCGTCGTAATGGATCACAGCCCGCATAGAGACGATTACGATCACGACGTCGCGACCGACGATAAGACATAGTATTATAGCACAATATGTGTATATTATTTGTAAATAGATAATGATTTCTCTCATAATGTCGGTCTCAACAAAATATTTATAATTTTATGTTTTCTATTTCTCAGTTAGCGTTCAGCGTTTCGTGTGTGTGAACATTTATCAGTGTATATCTTAAAATCTATCATACTTACTGTAAAACATAAGTTGAATTATGCCTAAAAGAAAATGTGTTTTTAACGAAAGTTTACAAAACGAATTCAAATTTATTACAAAATGTCAAAAGATGGGCCAGGAAGATAAGGTGGAATGTACTGTATGCGGTGGTATTTTTAGTATCGATCACGGCGGCAAGTAAGATATCAACCAACACATCAAAACAAATCGACATAAATTAACCAGTAATGCAAAAAAATCCCAAAAAGTAAGCGACTTTTTCAATACAAAATCTTTTAACGAAAATCAAAATAATCTAGCCGCCGATGAAGGTGTTTTTGCATATCATATATGTAAACACAATCATAGTATAAGATCAATGAATTGCACATCTCAACTTGTTAGGAAATTATTCAACAAAAAGTTTTCTTGTGGCAAAACAAAAACAGCACAAATAATAAAAAATGTTTTTTATCCATATGCAAATGAAATGCTAAAAATTGAACTGTCAACTTGGATGTTGTCTATCAAAACACAAAGGTTTTCAAGGTTAATCCTTCCCTCACTTTGTGTTAATTCTCCATTGCCAACTTTTAGCAGCATCTCTGGAAATAGCCTGTTCTCACGTGAAGATGACGAAACCTTCATATTAGTTTTAAGCTCTAATTTATTGACATGTGGCCAAAGGTTTGATCTTTTTAGGGAAGCATTTATTTCGTCAGCACGTGTTCCTCGAGTCACAACTGGTAGGATTTGTCGAAAATCTCCTGAAAACAGAATTGTACATCCACCCATAGGTGAATTTTTGTTGCGCAAATCGCGCATTTTCCTATCCAGTGCTTCCACAGACGACTTGTTTGACATGGTAGCTTCGTCCCAGACTATTAATGAGCAGTCACGCATCAATTTTCCTGTATTGCTCTGTTTAGAAACACTACAGACGCTGATATTGTCATCGGTGGCGATTTTCAGCGGGAGCTTGAATGTAGAGTGTGCGGTTCGACCTCCTTCTAAAAGCGTAGCGGCAATGCCGGATGATGCAACAGCTAACGCAATTTTTCCGGTAGATCTCACTTTTTTTAAAAGCAGATTGATTAAAAATGTTTTTCCTGTACCTTCTGTGGCATCAAGGAAAAACAATTTCCCTTTATTGTTATCAATTGTTGATAGTAATGCAATGAATACTTTTTTCTGATCGATGTTTAATCGTGGCTCATCTTGAGCTATATTTTGTAAAAGTCTTGTTTGATCGTATGATATTTCTCTTGTGTATTCAGCACTGTTAGTTAAATCTAAGTTAGTAGTATTAGCTGGCATCGGCAGCCCAAAATCCTTGATCGATTTACCCGAAAGTAATTGCAGTACTTTATTCAATTCAAATAATGCTTCGTCAAATATGTGTTGATCATATTGTATATCATCTGAGTTTAACTCTCGCCGTCGTCGATTCAGAATATCATTGGCCATGTTTTCTTGAAATTTATTCCATAGATTAACAGAATCAGTTACTTGACAAAACGCTACTATGACAGCAAATAAATATCTTAATGATGTAGCTGAACTACAAACAGCTGCTTCTGATAATGTATTTTCCCAGTGAGAATCATCTTCCAAGAGCCCCATAGTTTTGCATGCTGCTTGATAAGTATTGTAAACAACACCTTGTACAGTTCTAAGGCGTGCAAAGGTTGTCGGGCCTTTTACAATATGCAGTAACATTCTCAGATAAAAGCATTCACTGTTGTTGGGATGAATCGTGTAGACTCTGCCAAGAGCATCCGTTTTTTTTACTCCGGGGAAATCATCAACTGCAGTACCTTGTTTTCGCCGTTGAAAAGTTTTAGAACTCTGGTTCCATGTATAGTAACTTGGAACTCTGTCATATGTCAGTGTTTTCGCGAAATCATCTTGAGCACATAACTTGAAAAATGCTGTCAATGTTGTATCCCGCGGATTATTAACAACTTCTTGTATATTGTTCTCCATGAAATATACCCTTTGTCCATTTTCTAAATGAACTGCAAGGTGGACAATTGTGGGAGCCCGGTCGTGCACTTCGAATGATAATATCCTCCATACAGCTTCAGAGCTGTAGATGTAACGTCCAGACTGATATTTTTCCACTTCATTTGGTGATTGTATGCTGAAAGTGGCTTGATCACTACCTTTATTAATGTACTTAGTAACATATTGGATTGACTTTATCGAATTGCACAACTCTACGTTGATGTGGGTATCAAAAATTTTCAAAAGAAGCCGATTATAGGGAACGATCCATCGGTTATCAATATCACGATTTCGGACGGTAGCACTTTTCCCGCCTTGTTCTGGCGATCGTCAACGATATTTGGGATATCCGTCATCGCTAGTGATTGTTTGAGTTTGGAATGACTTCGGAAATTTTTTGCTGCATTTAGAATCTCGCATACATGGAGAATTCGGATTTAAAGTCCCGCAAGGGCCGTGTACCATATTTTTCTTTACGATTTCGTACAGTATAGGATCTTCATCTTTATCCGGCAACTCAGCTGAAATGACCTTGTCAATTTGGTTTGGTCTAATTTTGTTCACTAACCACACCAGCAGGTGCACATGTGGCAACCCACGTTTTTGCCATTCTATTGTGTACATATGACAGCGCGGGGGACCGAATATATGAGACTTGTTAATGAGGTGCAGGAGTTTCTGTACTTTTAAATGGAAGACTCTGTTAACTATATCATATCTGTCTTGTGGACTTAAATTAGTATTAATATTTTCTTTAATTTCCGGCCAATTTGGGTTACATGTTGCAGTTATAAATAAATCAGGTTTGCCGTAATTTCTGACGTAAGTCATGGTGTCTTGCGATTTTTCGTGTAAATATCGAGGTCCACCTGTGAATGATGAAGGTAGTATAACTAACTGACCAATGCCGTTGACATGTTCATTCGCCTGTAACGCATCCTGAAGATGAACGTAATTTTCGGCTCTCAATTTAGTTTGATTATTACGGATGTAGGCCAATCTCTCAGATTCAATTTTCACATATTGATCGACC